>APFE030736708.1:4042-31787 GCA_000404065.3 Pinus taeda
ATATTTAGGGATATATATATATATATATATATATGGATAGGGGAGAGAAAGGGAATAATATTGGTTGCACTAAATTCATTGATTTCAGTGTATATGTTGATTTCTAATCATATTTGATTTTTTGCACTAGATGCATTGATTTTTGTGTAGATGTTGATTTATAAATATATTTGATTGTTTTCATTAGATTCATTGATTTCATTAAAGATGTTAATTTCTAATAATGTTTGATTGCTTGCATTAGATGCGTTGATTTTGGTGTAGATGTTGATTCCTAATCCTATTTGATTGCTAGCACTAGATGCATTAATTTCAATCTAGATGTTGATTTGTAAAGCTATTTGATTTCTTGAATTAGATGGATTTATTTTAGTGTAGATGTTGATTTCTAATCATATTTGATTGTTTGCATTTAGATGCATTGATTTCAGTGTATATTTTGATTTCTCATCCTATTTGATCTCTTTTATTAGATGCATTGAAGTAAATTTAGGAAGTTGATAACATTATATAAAATTATAGAAATGTTATCACATATTATTTGTTTACCTATATTAAGTTCCAATATGATTGAATTATATCATGTTATGACTAAGCTCTTGTAGATAATCTCAAAAGAAACAATATTGAATAAAACTTATTTCTTGTTTATGTGACATCTTTTAAAACCGAATAAAAAATATTTCAATCCTATTTGTGTTTTTTAATTGAACCTTGAGATAAAAAAGTTGATTGAAATACTTTCAAAAATTGACCATGCAATTGTATATGGGTGGGTCATAAAGAATTTCATAATAATTTTTTTATGATAATATGGATAACTTTAGAATTCAAATAATTTATTTTTAAAATTGAATTGTAATGGCATACATGTTGTCTTGCATTAAAAAACACTTTCTACAAGCCAATATGAAGCATATTTGTAATTCTATCCATGCTCAATATTAAATTGATACATAATACAGTTTAGTTCATTTTAATTATCAAAGTGACTTGCATCATAGCAAGATTGTACTTACATCATGTTATGACTAAGCTCTTGTAGGTGACCTCAAAAGTAATAAAATTTAATAAATTTTATTTGTTATTTACAAGACATCTTTTAAAATTGAATAAAATTTATTTGAATCCTATTTGTGTTTTTTAATTGAACCTTTAGATAAGGAATTGATTAAAATGTGCTTAAAATAGTTGGCCATGCAATGGTATATATGTGGGTCACAAATTTTTCCATATATAGTTTTTTTAAATATTAATATGGATGACTTAAAAATTAAAATATATATATCTTTTAAATCATTGTAATAGCGTACATGTTGATTGCACTAAAAGGAACTTTCTACAAGCTAATATGAAGCATATTTGTAATTATTTTCATGCACAATATTAAATTGATACATGATATCTTTTACTTCATTTTAAGTATCAAAGTGACTTGCATCATAGTATGATCGTACTTTTATCATGCTATGACTAAAATATTGTAGATGACTTCAAGAGAAATAAAATTGAATGAGACTTATTTGTTGTTTACAAGGCATCTTTTAAAATTGAATAAAACTTATTCCAGTTTCATTTGTGTTCTTTAATTGGACCTTGAGTTAGTAAATTTAGGAAAGTTCATATTTAACTATATATAAAATTATAGAAACGTATATCCTTAATTCTTTTTTGGTAAATTAAACTCAAATACATATGACTTAAATATCATGTTATAATTAAGCTCTTGTAAATGACCTCAAAAGAAATATAAATTAAATAAAGCTTATTTGTTGTTTACTAGACATATTTTAAAATTGAATTCAAAACTTATTTCAATCCTATTTGTGTTTTTTAATTAAATCATCATATATTTTAGTTTATTTTAAGTATCAAAGTGACTTTCATCATAACTTAATATTGTACTTATTTTCTTAGTCTATGAAACTAGAAATAAAAATAGTTATATTTTTTAAAAGTTGTACTATATAGAAAAGAATTTAAACTAGAAAAATGATTTTAATAGATCTATAAACTTGAAAAATTAATGAACATCCATTAACAAGATTAAAAAAAATCCATAAATTGGAATAATGAATGTATCAATAAACTGTCAATAAGATAATATTAACAAATTAGAAATGTTACATGGACATCCATAAACTGAAACAATGTCCATGTACATACATAAACTGTCCATGTATGAAAATATACAAATTCTATATCACATGTGAATGTGCCTTATGAAATGAGTCTGAATATATATAAACTATCATCTCTAAGTAACACTAGCACTCCTATGTGAGTTTTTTTGTGCAAAGTAAGCATCCATAATCTAGTACTGTAGTATAACACATTTAAATTCAAACTAAATAATTCATTATTTGTGCAAAAAAAAAAATGAAAAAAAATGACTATGAACCACATTTGTAATTACATATATGAATCAAGTAACCTCACTCGAGCCTAAATGTAAGTCATCTTGGATAGGGGTCTGATGAATCTAGGTTTGTTTCTCCCCTACCTATGGCTAAAAGATTGGGGTTTTCTTCGATGGACCACCATCATCAATGCCTCTATACCAAGCATCCCAATCATGTGTCCACATAATTGTGACATCAATAACACTCTGCATATGGCCTATGTACACAATGGCAAGGAAAAATTATAATTAGTGTACGAATTAATTAACATGCGTGTCACTTAAAAAAGGAAAATGTTGAAAGATTAGGAATAAAAAATTTTACCTCAACTGTTGGTCCACATGGTTGTACATAGTTACTCTCCTCCACATGAGTGTTATGAGATGCAGTTGGAGGTGGAAGAGAATCCATGGAAACATGCACTAGTGGAGGCTAGTCTGGCTGATCAAATTCCCCCATGAATGACCTCATAAGATCATCCATGTAGTTGGGTTCTGTCTACATGTTATCATGAACTTAGTAATACAAATGAAATCTAATATGAACTAAAGTAGTATAAATAATTATGCATAATTTGATGATAAGTGTCAAAATGTTCGTATATATGTACCTGGTTTATGCCATGCAAGTCGTGCACCCTCCAAGTTTCATGGATGGCATCAAAACACATACATGCATATGAAAAACGTTGGTCAATGGGTAGACTCGTGAGAAATGCATCATTTAATGTAATTATCGGATCATGAGGCAATGGTGGTGGTTTGGTCATCTCTCAATGTAATGTAATGTGCACAATGGACAATGTTGTTTGCGTGTTATCTGCAATGGTATCCCTGGTCTCAACACTGAGTTGCAATGACTCCTCTAGCTCTATTGGTAATACCATGCTCCAAGACAATAGTGGAAACAATCTCAGAGGTGGTGATACATTCATGTGGTCCCTACAAGCCCCGTCATGATCATAGGTATGTCCCAAGCTGATTCCATAAAAATCAAATCTGGTATTAGTGTAATTTGGCCTCATATGTAGCACGAATTTCGCATATATATGCTTTTCAAAATCAAATGGGACCTGGTCATGGTAGGGGAACTAGCCCCAAGCTCCAATGAATTGATCTTAAACAAAAGGGGTTGTATCAACATTCTTAAAATATCTAAGTGGAATAAAGCCTTTATGTCTAGTAGATGCTCTTGAGGGATGTCAAACAACTCCCCACAAACATGGTGGCCTCCTTCACCACCACCCAAGTATGCAGGCCTACAAACTATTGCCTCTTAATTGTCTTGATGGAACGTAGGAGGTGGCTCAATGGGCTCAACCTTTGATATGTCATGATCAACCTATTGATGTTATCCAAAATCAAAGACAAGCTACACCTACTAGGTGGACTAGCATGGATTTTATGCATCTCTTGTTTGATCTATGGATATTGGATCGTAACATCCTTCGATGCGATACTAGCTATAACATCGTCCCAGGGAGGGATCGACAGTGCAGTGTGATCCTCATCTTCACCTTGTTGAGGGTTTTCAAATCATAATCACAATTTAACATATATATTTAACAAAATATAAGGATAAAAACATATACTTTAAATTCAAACACATTAGTTGAATAATATTTAAAAATTAAATACTATTTCAAGACATAAACACATAAAGTTTAAAGAGGATTTAAAAATGCACCTATAGTAGGTGAATATGGTCCACCATCTATAAGATGATCATCAACAAAGATAGAAATACCGCCTTTGACACTCTGATCGGTATTAGAGCTAGGATATATGAGTGTAACTAACACTCTGGTTGGGCTATGTGATCTATCACAAGCCCGATCATAGGGCATAAATATGTAATATATATGTAAACAATTGAAACAAACATATTTACAAAACTAATAAAGTTTCATGCCAACAAAATACTCCAATAGACTTTAATTCTTATAATGTTTGACTTTGACACATGACATGTAATAAGTGCAAGCACATGAAGACAATGTTTTTGGTACAATACACTACATAATGAAACAATATGGTACAAATTAAAAAAGGTCAAAATCATTTTATTCACTTTAAATGCACTTTTCATGATGGATTTATTATATCTATCAATGATGTATTGTTGAAACATGAACTTATATATATATATATATATTATATATAATATTTATATATATATATATATATATATATATATATATATATATCTATAATATATATATATAATATATATATATATATATATAGTTAATTGTTCCTCTCTCTCTCTCTTCTCTCTCTCTCTCTCTCTCTTCTCTCTTCTCTCTCTATAATATATATATATATATATATATTATATATATATATATATATATATTATATATTCATATATATATATATATATATGCTATGTCAAATCTTATAGTTATAGTTATGTTTCAGATGTTATGTTGTGCTATATTCGAATTATAATGTTATGTTATACATAATTTATAGTTATTTATAGTCATTTATGTGTGTGTGTGTGTGTTAAATAGTTATTCAAATATGATATGTTATATGTTCTTTTTGTAAGCTTAGTGCTACCTTTCTATTACCTTTTCAAAATGAGGAAAGTGTTCTAATATCAGCAACCATAGAAAGATGGTCTCAACTTCCCTAAGGGAAACTAGGTCTATCGACCATCTAGTTGCATTACAAGCCATCCAAAATCTGAATTGTCTAAGATTTGTCTAGAAAAGCAATATAAACATGATAGTCTTTGTGATTCATATTAAACATACACCTATACGATATATACAAAAATTACTCACTACTCATTTAAGCAGGACTAAAGAAACAAAATATCCATATTATGCTAAAAACCATACTAATCATTAAAGGACTCAATTGGTGTTGGGACTTGGGCATTGGAGCCCGACATCTTAGTCTCAGGAAAGCAATGCATGTGCCTCTCTATGTGTGCAAGGCGAGCATTTTGTTGTTGAATCTATCACTGGATTAACTAGAATGCTTCGTCAATACCTTGAATATCTTCTGAAGGACCTCAAATACCTGTGATAGTCATCATCAAAGCCTTAGCTAAAAGTGTGTTCATCAACCAATATAGGTATGAAGTCTATTGGAGCTCAGTACAATGACCTCATTTATGGCCAGGGTTTTAGATAAAGTCCCCCAACTCTTTCATAATTTCTTGATCATTGATATTAGACTAATTTACTATCTTTGCTTCCCATTCATTGATGGTTTGGGAGGCCCAAGGAAGCATATTGGTCCTATAAACTCTAACTATAGCCATGACAGAGTGGTGCCTAATCCTTTAATCAAATCCACTAGTGGATTGAGATTTCCCTAACCCATGACCTCGGCCCTGCCCCCCACTGGCGTTAAGAGTGCGACCATGCTATGATGTAGGATGTGTCGTATCCTTCGATTGTGTATTGTTGGGGAAAGGCTAGGTATCATCAAACAGGCTGAAGCCCAACCTTCTTTTTTCACAATTAGAACTATTAAATTAATATCTTGACGGTGTCCTGGAGGGAAAATCCCATGAGCCGCACTAAAATGGGAGCCTTCAAAGTCCAAAGGCATATACAACATAGAGAAAAACATTAAACCTATCCAAACAAAACATATCCTCAATATTTCCATGGTTTTGCTATAAAAACCCAACCTAATTATCCTGCAGACTCCTTATGGACCAGTGAAAGGATTCAACAAACAAACACAAAATACCACCCGTAGACTAGTCCATAATTAATTTGCCCAGAGATTGCATGCAAAAAGAGAAGGGAGCAAGGGTTACTAACTTGCAATCTTTCAAAAGTGAGGAAGTATGTTTATCTCATGAATTCATGGATCTTGGGAAAGGAAGGTTCCTAAAATCAATGTTGGTTTTCTTAACACAGAACCTCCCGACCCCAGAAAGGTAGGCATATGAGAAAATCCCAGCCCCCTTTACCGCCAGAGAACTTAACTTAACCTTAACCTAGAAAGGCATATCTAGACCCGCCAATGCTAGTTATATACAACACATATATTTCACATAAATCATGTTTCACAGAGGATGAATAGTATGAATATACCCACAAAGGCTAAGCTGGAAAGGTGATGCCCCACCCATGGTGAAATAGACCCAAGCTCTACCTTTGTCTCTCTGTTACCACCACCTCCCATATCCACTCTCACCAGCTTACCAGGGGTAAACATGAGTTGAGGGTATGATTCAAATCTACATGTGTAGTTAAGGAAGTGGATTCGACACACCAAAAATGAAACTGATCATTCTCAGGAGCTACAGGACCCCCAAGGACCAACCAACCACTCCAGGTGTCCAACCCTTGAGCCAACTTGATGTTTTGTTGAGATAAACCGCCATTCACTCCCATGACAAGCCTTCCATGTGACTGGGACCCTATAGTTACTCCCACAACAAGGCGTCCATGTGACTCTGTCCCTTTTCAAGTAGTTTTGTACCAGCATCCCCAGATTTCGAGCCACTTTTTTAGTGCTAGGACTCAAGCCTCTGTCGAGAACTTCATGAAACTTTTAGAAATGATACATAAAAATGAAATAAGGCCACTACTCCAAACACTTGAACAAGGACTTGAACTGACCCCTACCACTCATGACATACATTCCATCAAACATATCATAAACCTGTAATGTATGGGTCATATAAACAAATATGAACATAGGGAACTCATACTTATCTAAGATTTGTCATGAAGGTTTGATACCCTCTTACAATACCTCCACTATCTTCTATTAGTTATTATATTCATTAAAAATTCATTTACTAATCAAAACATGATGATATCCATAACCAAAGTTTGTCATAAACCATGTTTATAACCATAATATAACCAGTAAAATAACAATGATAGCATATCCATTAAAACCACATAATAACAAGTACATTTACACATCCTACACAATAGGAAAAGAGCTCTTATTAACATATGCAAATCCAACCAAGTCAAGGACTTCCACATACCACCCAACCATAGATTGGATTGAACCAAATATTTCTTCCAGCCAATCACCATGGTGCCATATTCGAAGCATGAATATGGGACTCACAACAAAAACAATCAAGGCTTCCTCGGGATTTACTGTGTGTCCCTCCAAGGGATTCATAGTCCCAAACAATAAACATACACTACAGGATTTACCAATCTCGTCATATATCAGTCAAGGGATCTCGAGGCTTGAGAATGAATGGATGCCTCCATATCTCTCCACCTAAACTGTGAGGAATTTTTCTATCTCTACCATCTATGCTTTACCATGTATCCCTCCATTACCGTTCAAGGGATTCCTATGCCTTGTGATATTCCCTAAGACCACCCCACTCAATTTCAAAACCATCCAACAATCCATCTCATCCAAGTAAATGAACCCCATCATACCATGGCTATCTAGAAATGGAAAGGCAAGGCTGAAAACCAATATCACACCTAGAAAAACCCATGTCAGTGACAACAAGAGAACCAAATACACTCATGCATGTACCATGCATGCCAAAACTAGCAAGGAAATATTACATGAAACCTAATATCTGTACGTAATTTTGTTGTATCCACTTGATCTCACTCTTGCTTGCTCGATATTTGGTTCCCTTTCCTTTCTTATCTTTCATTTTCCTTCTTTCCCCCAATTCTAGAGTTATCCATGAATACCAAAGTGTATGAGAGTATGAGAGAGTAGAAAGAATAGAGAGAGAGCTCCAAAACTAAATTGACAAAAGGTAACTCTCACAAAATCCATGAAATAATCCTTAGAAGCTTGTTTATCATTGAGGCCTTTATTTTCTTCATTTTCCTCTATTTTTATTCAATTTCCTCCTCACATGCAACTTGTGACCTTTCACCTTCCTTTTCTCCTATTTTTTGTTACTTTCATAAATAAATGTCAATAAATGTCTCATGCATTTCCAAAGATTTTTCTATTACCTTTGTGAATTTCATTTAGCCATAATAAACCAAATGAACACCCACTAGGATGTTTTCCCCAGCATTCAGCTTGGAATAATTGTCCCATGACCTTTGTCTTATATCGTTTTTTTACATGAATTTTTAATTGAGGTTGTTACAAAACCCTCCCTCTTGGGGGAACACCATCCTCAGTGTTCAATGACACCTATAAACCAATAAATCATTGAAAAAAAAACATACTACCTATGGGGCTTTATAACATGTACATATCACCACACACACACAACACCTCATATACAACATGTACATAGCACCACATCTAAACAACACTGCATGTACAACATGTACTCAACACCATATATACACAACATCATATGTATAATGTGTACACCGCACCACGTACACAGGATAGCATATACAAGATGTACACAACACCATATAGACATAGTATCACATATGCAACATGCGCGCAATTCCATATATGCAACATGCACACAACACCACATGTATAACATGCATATAGTACCACATGTACACAACACCATAGGTACAATGTGTAGAACACATACACAACAATAGTATTGCACACTCAAAGACCATAGTATCTCTACCTAGAAACTTGGCTTCTAGTGTCATTCCAATGTCCATGCTTGTCCCAACATGTCACAAGTCACACTACTTTCATTTCATTGTATCCATAGCATTACCTATCATAGCATAAACATAGAAATAGTATAATAAAATAATATCAATTCATATCCACATGATACTTCTTGGTCAATAAATTTTTACCTTCTTTTATCCATTTTACTTTACCCATTTCATAGTTTTGCAAGATTAATTTATGTCTCAAAACAACAAAGGTATATCAATTTGGCATGTCTTTTTGAAATATTGATTAATGGAATGTAGTCTTAGGGAAACACTTCGTATATGACTTGCTGATTAAAGTTATTTTGCATAATCAGGATAATGATGACCAACAGGCTACAAATCAATGCAATGCTTGTTAATGAGCTAGCAGTGTTATTCCAAGATAGGGGTTGCAACGATGTTCAACCAACGAAGAGATGATGGATTGATACAATTTCTACCTTTTGCATTATGCTTCTATTTTAATGATTACAATATATTTGCAAGCAGACAGAGCGACCACAATTTATGAGTTTGTTAATAGTATTTCTTTAATGATAGAATGTATAAATAATGGTTATCGGGGCAGAAATTCAATCACTAGATTCGAGAAGTGTAACAACAGACTTTATTGTATTTCTTTCTTGATTAATGCAATTCTAATTTCATGAACTTCATGTAATCTTCAACCTTTGCCACAACCTTGCTCTAAGAGTCGGGCCCACTCTCCTGATAAAGTGTTTTTGGATTAGTTGTGTGCATAGATTTATATTCGTTGTGTCATTATCATTGTTTTTATATTGTTCTTAATGATTTATCGATTTCGAATTGTTGTGAATTCAGATTTTTGTTACTCTAATTTTTTATTACTATCATTAGCTTTCTGATACTCAATTATTATGCTTGTTTGAATGTTCAATGTTGGTTAGGGAACCTATGGCCTGCATAGACTTTCCAAATATTCTTGAAACAACTAATGACCCTCAGGTTGACAATAAATGTTGGGAAGGGTGAAATCCATAATTCATATCTGAACACCAACATTTTTGCATCGTTTCCTGGGAGGTTATCCCAAGCGCAAAATTATGGCCAATATTGACCATAGGAACACTCTCTCATCCTGATTAGGTAGTTATTATCTCTTTCAAGACCCGAGCTTTAGATTTTGTGATTGGTTTTTCTTTTCTTGTGTTTTTCCTTAGGAACCTCTCTCGTCCTAATTAGGTAGTTTTTACCTCTAGGAGGTCCAGAGATTTAGATTTTGTGACTCGTTTATTTTTATTTTGTTTTATTGATTCTAGGAACACTCTCTCGCTATGGTTAAGAAAAGTCTAAACTAAACCTCTTCCATATCCCAAGCTTAAATAGTTGGATCATTTATTTTTCTGTCAGTTATAGGGTCATCCTCTCATCCTGGTCATGCAAGTTTTTTTTTTACCCTCTTCCAGGACCTGAGCCTTAGATTTGTTTGGATGTTTTTTCTACACTTTCAGATTGTATGGATAGAGAAATGAACAAAAGGGGTAGAGGAAGACCCCCAAAAAGAGGGAGGAAATATCTAGGTAGAATTACCTATATCCAATAGATCATTTCAAGAGCTGAGTCAAGAGAATCATAACGAGTTGTTGTTAGGGTTAGATCTAATACGAGATCTACAGGATAGTTAGTTTCACAACCAGAGCCTCCACCAATAAAATAAGCAGAACTCAAGGAAGAAGAAATAGGAAACAGGGGATCTGAGGAATTGAGCATTGCAAGTTCAGAAGAAGAGGAAGGAGACTCAAGGGAATTAACTCCTCCATTTCATGGAGGGAGTGTTTTCACGCAAACTCAACCGCGCATTATAGAATAGCTAGAACCTACTGAGGTCACAAGTGAATATTGGAAGATGTTCATGGCCCATACAACTTCTACAATCTAGTTTTCAATTGGAGATATTAGAGACGATGCACCTATGAAGCCTATTCCTTTAAGAACAATGCCTAATTTCCATGGTCTCTCTTTTGAAGACACTAACACATTCGTCTTAAAATTCTATGTTGTTTGTCGAGGATACGATTATATTTCTTATGCTAAAAAATTGAAGATATTCCCTACTACTCTAAAAGGAACAACTCTGAGATGGTTTATCGGTTTAGAGGGGAAATCTATTACAACATGGGATAAAACAAATAAAGTGTCCCTTAAAAAATATTAGGAATATTGCAAGTCTCGAGACATTAACGAGGAAATATTTAAGATTACACAGAAAGAGGATGAGAACATGGAGGACTTTTTGGAACTCTTTAAATGCAACTTGTAAAGATCAGGCCATAGTGACTTGGATAAGGATATTTTAAAGATAATATTTCTCTAATCACTAAGGGAAAAATCCCTGGAACTCTTGAATGTGGTAGGAAAAGGAGATATCTCAAAGGAAGAATTAAACACCATTTGTGAGTTGTGTATCAAATGTTCACATGGTGTTGCAAGGTATAAGCAAGGAATATGAGCTCTCAAGACATCCAGTATTCGGGTTACAAAAGCAAAAATTGGGAACTTGTTGGATAGTTTGAGAACTAATATTCTAAGCACATTGTCCTCACATTTAGATGTTTTTCTAGAAAAACAGAAACAGATGGAAGCCTATAAGGCGATGGCCATTTTCTGCCCTCAATGTAGGAAGAAGCACGTGCTAAAGGATTGTCCACTCAACACCAATGAAACTTGTGCAATATGTGAGACAAGCCATTCTACTAGCACATGTCCATCTCTTCTTGGGCTGAAGGAAGTCTTTCATGAAGAAAATGAAGAGGTAGATCAACTTTACTTCATGGGTTCAAAGAAGCCATGGCAACCGTGGCCATGGAATATGAATCAAGGTATGTCTCAAGATCCTTATCACTATTTTAATAGTTTTAATTTTGGGTCTCAGCCTGAACCATTCCCACCTTTGTGGCTATAATAGTATCAATATCCAATACCCTGGCATTCATGGTCCCACCAACCTAGTCTAGCACCTTTGTGGTCCCAAAGCTAGCATGGACCTCCTCTTCCTACAAATCAGTTTTCCCAAATGATGTCGCCACAACAGCTACAACTTCCATATAATTCCTCCACCAACAATCCTCCTCTTTGTCCACAATGCCTTTTCAATCCAACCCAAACCCAAATAATAGAGAATCCCAACAGGCTGAGACACTCAACCTTCCTACATATAGTATTGTTGCTGCAAAATGGAATGAATTGAATCTTCGATCCAGACCGGTGGTAAATAATAAGACTTCACCGATAATTGCTAAACATACTGATGATGAAGTCTCAAAACCAGAACCTAGAAACCCCTCTAGAAAGACTAGGGGTGATTCGATATAGATTACCATGGAACAACAATCCCCCACTTAAACAATTATCACTCAAGGAGGTCAAACTGATCCACCTTATCCTAAGAGCCTATCCTTGAGCATACAAATTCCTCACCTTGAATTTGACTTCTTAGCGGGAATTACAGAACTTATTTGTCAAAATCCCATTACTTCAAGCTATGAAGGATGTGTCAATATATGCTAAAATGATTAAGGAATTTTGTTCTAAAAAACCTTGAAGAAAACCGAAAGACCCACCCATTATTCATGTCATGTTAAAATTGTGAGACAATATCTTGGGGAAAGCTACACTCGTCAAATATGATGATCCAAGGAACTCGATTCTTACAGTGAAAATTAATGGAGTTGATATCCCAAATGTGTTGGTAGACTCGGGAGCTGCAATTAACATTATAACATCAAAAATTGTACTTACCTTGGGCCTACTCGACCTTAAACAAAGATCTTTTGGTGCTTCAAACTAAATCTCCAGTTGGGGGGCATCCTTTGATTCTAGGTAGGCATTGTCTCGCCACCATAGATGCTTGCATTGGGTGTCGATCAGGGAATATGGTAATATCTAATGGAGAAATCACAAAGAACCTTGTTCTTTACCCACCTGCAATACCAAGTTCGTCGATCAAACCAAGATTTACCTTAGCACAAAATTCTCCATCCATCAATGAGCCTAAACCTACATATGAATATGATAGACCAATTACTACCATTAGGGTGAAGCTCTCTGTTTAAGGATGAAACAAAAGATGATGCCCTTAACACATTTATTAGTAGTCCTAATTTCATTTCTGGTTTGAGCCGTCAACTATTAGAGTCTGCTATGAGTTGCACTACTCACGAAACTATTGAACCAGAAAAAGAAATTTAAAATGTTCCTATCACCACAGCCCAAATAGTATTCTAGTAGAAATTGATCTAGGGAAAGCATGGAATGTTAATCCTATTCTTTCACCTTCCCAGAATCAACAATTGTTGAAGGTTCTTTGAGATTAGAAGGAAGCCTTTAGTTGGGAATATACATATATGAAAGGAATCCAAATTGATCTATGTACCCATCATATATATATAAGAGAAGAATGTCGACCTTTTCAACAACCACAAAGAAGGATGAATCTTGCTTTGAAAAACGTTGCCAAGGAAGAATTGCAGAAGCTATTGGATGTTGGGTTTATTTATCCAATTTTAGACAGTGAATGGGTATCCCCATTAGTCATTGTTCCAAAGAAAAATGGCAACTGGAAGATCTATTTTGATTACAGGGAATTGAATAAAGAAACCCAAAAAGACCACTTTCCCTTACCTTTTATTGAGCAGATCCTCAACATACTAGCCGGGAAGAAGTTCTTCTCCTTCTTGGATGGATTTAGTGGATATAAATAGATCTAGATAGCTCCCAAGGATCATGCTAAAAATACTTTACTTTCCCTTGGGGGACTTTTTCTTACTAGTTCCTTCCTTTTGGCCTCTATAATGTACCTGCTACCTTCCAACAAATGAAATTGGGATTTGTTTCTAATCTAGTTAATGACAGCGTTGAAATTTATATGGATGATTTTACCCCATATGGAGATTATTTCGAAGAAGATGTGGAGAATTTAGAAAAAGTACTTAAAGGATGTAAATAGAGTCATGTTTCTCCTAGTACAGTAAAATGTCATATGATGATGGAAGAAGGGATAGTTCTGGGGCATTTACTTTTAGCTGCAGGAATATGGGTTGATCCTGCTAAAGTTGAGGTAATATTAAATTTTCGTACACTGAAGATACCAATGGCAGTGTGTAAATTTATTGGTTATGATGGGTATTATTAACACTTTATAGAAAAAAATTCTAAAATAGAATTACACTTTTCCAATTACTACCTAAAGATGGAGAATTTGTGTGGGCTGATGCATGTGAAGTAGCTTTTTCAAAAATCAAGAAAATATTATGTAAATATCCAATATTATGTGGCCCTAACTAGAAAATCCCATTTCATATCTCCACGAATGCTTCTCATACAGCAGTAGGGGAAGTCTTAGGACAACAGTAAGGCAAGAGTCCATATGCAATTTACTATGTCAGCAAGAATTTAACTCATGCTGGACTCAATTATATGTTAACTAAAAAAGAATTTTTGGTTGTCATTTATGCTATTAATAAATTTCAGCATTATATTATAGGGTACCCCACTTTTGTGTACATAGACCATTTAGCGATTAGGTTTCTAATGAACAAACCTATAACTCCTGGTTGAATTACAAGATGGTTTTTATTGATATGAGAATTTGATATTACTATTATAGATAAACTAGGAAAAGATAATGTGGTAGTAGATTTCCTATCTAGGCTGAATATTAATGATGAAGATACACCTATAGAGGATAGTTTTCCTGATGAGCATCATTTGCAATATATACTCACACCCCTTGGTATGCAGATGTTGCTAACTATCTTGCTACAGGTAAGGTACCTCATCATTTGTATTACAGGGAACAACAAAGAATCATCTAGCAAAGTTCTTGCTATACATGGATAGAGGTATATTTATTCTACACTAGACTAGATCAACAAATTCAGCATTGCCTATGGGAGGAACAAATTTATGATATTCTGGAAACTGCACATGAGGGTCCTCGTCGATGGAATTTTGCAAATAAGTGAACTAATCATAAGGTGTTTTAGATGTGGTGACAATTGAGTTCTCACTAAATTTGGAAGGGAATCATTTTAGAGTTCGCAGACTGAAAATTCGGGTAACAAAAGAAGTTATTTCGACTATCAACAAATTGCTGCAAGGCGGGAAGAAGTGGTTCACCTAGAAAACACCCATGTCAAATTTTTGGGAATTATTCCCGCAGGCAGGGGAGAATGTGGTACAAAAGGGGAAAGGATATGATCGAAAATCGTTGCCACAACCATGGGTCGAGGTTGCATACTTTGTAATATGGTATATCACCTATGAAGGTTTGCTCTCTACCCTTTTTAAGTATCATTTTAAGCTTTTATCATGTCTTCGATTTCATCAAGTGCATCCCCTAGATATTCTATTCTTCCTTTAGAATAATTTCCAACTGATGGCATGGTTTGTGCACAAATCACGCCAAGCATTGGAAGTACTCACAAATTATGGACTCGTTAGACTATTGGTTATGCATGCCTTGTTACAAACCCCTCTGACTTGGAAACAATTGGTTCAGCTAGCAGAAGAATATGTTGTAGCTATGATGCTAGTAAGGGCCAAGGAAGAATTATTGGAGGAGGAAGTGACAGGACAAGTACCATAGGGAGTAGAAGAAGAGGGCGATGAAGAGATAAAAAAATAGCTAGATGATTTGGGGCAATGAGGCGGAGTTGGGGGAACTATAGCAGAGGGTGTTAGTTGAATGGAAATTGAGGATGTTACTCCTTGTTCTCCACTCTTGGCCTCCCTATCAAGAGGGGCAAGGAAATTTTTTTTGCCTAACCACACATAAAAATAAAAGATCTTTCCTCAAGAATTGAGATTTTTTGGATTAATTATAGAGGAAAGATCCACCCTTGACACTATCCCACAAGAACCAGTGTCAATTGTTGAACAAATAGAGGAAGAAGCCACCCTTGACACTGCCCCACAAGGACCAATGTTAATTGTTGACCAAATGGAGGAAGAAGCCACCCTTGATACCGTCCCACAAGAAGCTGTGTCAAATTCTGATCATATAGAAGGAGAAACTGTTGTTGACATTGTCCAACAAGAATCAGTGTCAACCGCTGAACAAATAAAAGAAAGAGTCATTGTTGACACTGTTACACAAGGACCAGTGTCAACTGTTGAGCAGATGGAAAGAGAAGTGTTCATTGATACCGACCTATAGGAATCAGTATCAATTCACGAGTAAGTAGGAGAAGAAATTATGGCCTCAGAACAATACATGAGGGTAATATTGATGGTACTTCTCTTCAAGAATTAGTACTAGCTCCCAAGCCACCAGAAATAAGTCTGATGGTACTAAAATCTGCAGGAGGGGATGCTGAAACCACTCCACGAATACCGGTAGTTGAACAAGTGGAGAAGTTATAGTAAAGAAAGAACCGACCAAAGAATTTTTTGATTCTAATCCACCAAAATAAACATCGGTCGCAAGACAAATGGAGGAGATTGTCATAAAACATGAATATTTTGAGAAGCAGGTGAAAAGGAAAGACCCCTTCCAAAGCGATATCAATTGATGTTCAGATAAAACATTCAATTGAAAATGGAAATTACTAAAATAAGGAAATAGGTAATACAGTTGAGGAGACGAGAAGGAAAGTGAAAAGGAAACACTACTCAAGCAATTGTAACCCCTAAAACCGACAGAATAGCTTTGATGGTAGTGCAAATAGAGGATAAGCAAATGGCTTCAACATCTACGTAGACCAAATCTCTTCTTCATTTGGTAGAGGCCCAGGCATTCCTGTTGAAAGAAAAGATTCAAAAATGGAAGGCTACTACTTCCAGTCTTGAGTGTGGATCAATTCCCATAGAAGCTCACCTGAAAGGATTGAACTAAATCTGGGAGCAAGCAGAAAGAGTGGTGGATGATAATATCACCCCGATGGAAAAGGCCAAGGAGCAGTAGGAAAAGTTATAGAATAATATTGAATAGTTGCAGGGGCAGGTCCAGTTACTAAATACAGATAAGGATGAAATGTTCACCCTGACATAGTAGATAATGGCATGTAGACCCCATGCTAATTTCTATGTACTATTCCTGCATGAAAAATTATATTTTTATGTCTGGAAAGCACCCACCAGTAAATAAGCCATGATATAGAAGACTCCATGTAGTTCCTGAGGATTTTGAGAACTCACAATCAATTAAACCAAAATTTTTTGAGTGAGATCTATATGCATAATTACATCCTAGAAGATGACAAGCCGTTCAATCCAGTACCATATGTGGGAGACATTCAGCTAAGAGCCTTCACATCCTTCATAATTAATCAATTTAAGTTGAAGAATGCTTTTGACACATTCAAAAAAAATCAAGCAAATCAACCACTTGTGATCATAATGAAACACTCTCAATCTGTGGATATTTATAATAGACATCAAGGGTTCCCTCAACTAGAAGGAATAAAATACCATATGTTGATGACACAAGGGTGGTGTGTTGACATGTGTATGAGGAAAATCTGTACCTATCAGGAGGAAGCCAAGGACGCTTTTCAAAAGTGTTGGATGTTGTCATCATCAATAGTTCGGATACGAGAACCTTTTCGAGCCCCCAATTTTTCCAGGGCATTGAAGATAATTCCATTTTATATCACCTTCATATGACATTGTGGGATCTGATGGATAGGGCTAAGGTTCCAATTTCCCATTAATCGGCTCCCTTCTGAGCAGTACGAACCAACTTATGTGGTGAATGAGGACTGGTGGAAGGACATCATTCGCTCGGATGGATTTAAACATCTTGGGTCAGACATGGCTCCACGATATGATCTCACACAGCTCCATGTCATCAACAATGGTACTAACCCAGACCTTTAGAGGAAACAATTTGCATGAGGAAATTCAGATAAGCCAGTTAGTGGGAGATATTGGTCGATAAATTTTCCCATGTTTACCTTCTTTTATCCATTTCACCTTACCCATTCCATAGTTTTCTGAGGTTAATTTATGTCTCAAAACAATGAAGGTATATTAATTTGGCATGTCTTTTTGAAATATTGATTAACGAAACATATTCCTAGGGGAATGCTGCCTATGTGACTTTGGTGATTAAAGTTCTTTTGCAGAATCGAGATAATGATGAACAACAAGATACGAATCAGTGCAATGGTTGTTAATGATCTGGTAGTGCTATTCTAGGATAGGGGTTGCAACAATGATCAACCAACAAGGAGATGATGGATTGATAAAATTGTTATCTTTTGCATTCTATTTATGTTTTAACGATTACTGTATATTTACGAGCAGAGAAAGCTGTCATAATTTTTGAGTTTGGTAATATTATTTTTGTAATGATACAATGTATAAGTAATGGTTATTGGGGCAGAAATGTGAACACTAGATTTGAGAAGTGTAATAGCAGACGTTATTGCATTTCTTTCTTGATTAATACAATTTTAATTTCATGAACTTCATGTAATCTTAGATCTTTGCCACAGCCTTGATCGGAGAGTCGGGCCCACTCTCCTGATCAGGTGTTTTTGGATTAGTTGTGTGCATATATTATATTGGTTGTGCTGTTATGATTGTTTTTCTATTGCTGTTAATGATTCATCAATTTCATATTGTTGTGAATTTAGATTTTTGTTACTCTAATTTGTTGTTATTGACATTAGCTTGTTGATACTCAATCATTATGCTTGTTTGAATGCTCAATGTTGGGTAGGGACCTGTGGCCTACATAGAATTTGCATGGTAGCCTTGAAACAATTAACAAGCCCAGGGTTGACAATAACTGTGGGGAAGGGTGAAATCCATGTCATATCTGAAAACCAAAATTACTCACCTGATATATCTATGAGGGCTACTCCTCCCACTTCATTCCTCATGAAACAAGGAACCTCTTCATGCCATTCATCTACATAAGAAATCATTCCTCCACAAGAATGATCCATAACGACCCTATCGGACAATGGCATACATACATAAATATAAACATTAGCATAAAGTAATTGTGATCTCTGACGACACTGTCAGGCAGAAACATACATACATACATACATACATGTATACATATAGAGACATCAACATAATCATGATCACATCATAATTACCATATATCATAATATCAAGGTTAAGAGAACCCCCTTTATCCATGCACATCATGAATAACATTGAGAAAAATAGTTCCCAAATTAGCCAAGGCATCGAACACCTCAAATCAATTTACTTTACCTTTCCTGATTACCTTTCTCATGATTATCATACCAACATCCATTTACCCCAATGGACCCAACCAATCCAACTAGTTGTCATACTCTTGCCTTCAACTGCACTTATACATGCACCAAGCCTCATCTAGATATTGCCTTTCAGGTTTCATTCAGCTCTCCCCAAGCTCCATTAACTTCCTCCTTCCCAACCAATTCCCAAGACTCTCAAAACACAAAAGGAAAGAACAAGAAACAAATAATAAGAAAACTATAAAAAAACCAATAGCAATACGACACCATGGGAAAAGTCGTATGGCCATACAATAGACATAAAGAAAGTTCCAATCGAGTGGAACAAATCAAAAAATACTAAAAGGACAAGGCTAGAAATAAACACCATGACTCAATCCCCATGGTTCCCAAGGAAAGCTCAACCCGAGCCTTCTCAAGATTTCATGGAAGTCTCTTTTCTCATGCAATCCCCTACATCATACTACCATAAACACATAACTGTCAGTGTATAAATGAACAAAGTAATGTACTGGTTACCTTACATTAATGCACCAAGAACATTGCCTTGTAATTAAACACGTACATATATCATCTCTCAAGGGACTCCAATTCCCTTGGCATATCCAAATATAACTAGAAACTAGCTAATATACCTTCCAAATACATTTTCATGAATATAACACATATCCACACAATGTGACATGAAACCAGGCTTAGGAAGACTTCCTGTATGCAAAGCACTCATTCGTTTGGGATTTTGGTTTCAAAACATAGCCAAAGGAATTATCACCCAATTCCTTTCTTTTACCTTTTACCTCTTACTCTGTTGCAATTAAGTCTTACTATGTGTTATCAGATCCACCAACTGTTAGCTATATAAATAAATAAATTGTTACCTTGTCACAATAATGCCAAGCGTGTTTCCCTGCAACTACTCACACATGTAAGCCACATGTTGCAAATATCAAAACATCGAGTGTATTAATTTGAAATCATCCTTTACCAAGACTAAAAACCATGTCATAATCAATAATCAACTCACAGTCATTAAACATAATTCTACAATTATCACCTACTTACACTCAAGTGCATATCAGTTGTCTTAACACATATGTGTTAGTACAATCGTCTTAGAATAATATCATTCTTTCATGCAATCTTATAGACACATAACCATATCATGTAATTATTCAAACATTCAAACAACCTATAAACATATCATGTTAGATAACCAAGTAGATGACATAATCAAACTCATACCTCAACATATCTGAATGGAGGTTATCACATCTCCATAATCATTCCATATTAGTATGACACAAAATTACAAGTATATCGACTCATGCTCGAATATCATGCCCACAGTCATCTGCATAGGCCAATCTAGATTAACATGATATATATATATATAATATATATATATATATATATATATATATTATATATATATAATATATATATACTATATATATATATAACATCAAGATATCAAATGCAATCAACATATTCATCATGCATATGACCGCAATGCATATAAAAATAAGTTGCTAGTTTTCATGAATATATGAGACATGTTTGTATGAACACACTAATTAACTAGCATCTATCATGTATGTAACCATAACAACCATAGAATAAGATGCATGTACATAACCATAATGCTAATAACAACTATTAATCAACATAACTTAATTCCCAACATTCAGACCTATATGGAAATCTTCTCTTACCCCCAAGTATAGTGCTTCAACCTCACTTTGATAATATGCATCTCCTTCTCTATCTCAAGCAACACATTAGCATCATAACAACCAACAACATCATGATGACACAAACTATATATAATGACCTCATAATGCATTTCTAACCTACTATACATGCATAACTATAACCATGAAAATCTATGCATAACAACATATAGACACTGACATGCATAAAAAATGCATATACAACCGACATGCATTCATGACAAACACATCCCAACAACAACATCATCAACTTCTACATGTCAACACAGCTGCAACAGTCACCACCACCATGCATACACATCAAACACATATAAAACCTTCATGCATGCATGACAAACACATTCCTCCCACCCAGTCCAATGGTTGAACCATGCTCTAATACCACTCTGTGGTATCAGATATAATCCAAAGAGAATAGAAACCATAAATTAGCCAAAATAATAGAACACTCTTTGATAGCACTTTGTAACTGCTAACTCTCATATCTACCAACTTTCACCAGATTTCCCAGGGTAAACATTAGTTGAGGAATACTATGATATGATTCAACTCTTCCTATAGAGTTAAGGAAGTGGAATCTAGACACCAAAAATAAAACTAGCCTTTCACAGGAACTATAGGAGCCCCAGGGACTAGCCAACCACTCCATGTGTCCAACCCCTAAGCCAACTTGTTTTATTTTTTTTGAGGTAGACTCCTAGTCGCTCCCATGGCAAGTCTTCCATGCGACTGGGACACTCCATTCGCTCCCACAACAAGGCATCCATGAAACGATGGCCTTTTTTAGGCAGTTTTGTGCCAGTTTCCCCAAATTTTGAGCCATGTTTTCAAGGCTGGGACTTAAGACTCTGCCTAGAACTCCAATAAACTCTCAGGTGTGATAAATAGCAATGAAATAAGACTACTATTTCAAACACTAGAATGAAGACTTGACTTGACCCCTACTAGCCATGACAGGTGTTTCGTCAAACATATCATAATCATGTAATGTACAAGTCATATAAATATATCTCAACATATGGATCTCATACTTATCTAAGATTTATCAAGATCTTATGCCCTCTCACAATACCTACATTATCATCTATTAGGTCATACATTCATGAAAAAATCATTTACTAATCAAAATAGGATGAGATCGATAACCAAAGTCTATCATAAACCCTTCTTATAACCATCATAAAACCAGCAGAATAACAATGATAGAACAACCATTAAACCACAAAGTAACAAGAACATGTACACATCATACACCAAAGGAAAAGATTGCTTATTAACATATGCAAATCCAACCAGGTCAAGGACTTCCACTTACCACCCAACCATAGATTGGGTTGAACCAAATATTTCTTTCAGTCAATCACCCCAGTGCCATATTCCAAGCATGAATGTGGGACTCACAATAGAACCAATCAAGGCTTCCTTAGTTTTTATTGTTTATCCTACCAAGGGATTCCTAGGCCTAGGAAATAAAGATACACTATAAGATTTACTGTAATCCCTCCATATACAGGTCAAGGGATCACTATGCCCTAAACAAGCATGGATGCATCCAAATATTTCCTAAACCATGAGGAATTTGTCTATCTCCACCCTCTAGGTTTTACCATGTATCCCCCATAGCCAAAGGTTTCGTAGGCCCAACAAGGGTATTCACAACCAAGGTTTACCATGTATCTCGCCATTACCAGTCAAGGGATTTCTAGGCCTTGTGATTTTTCTTGACAACACCTCACTTAGTTTTGAAACCATCCAGAAATCCAACTCAACCAAGTAAAAGAACCCCATCACAACATGGCTATCTGAAAATGGCAATGAAAGGTTGAAAACCATTGTCACACCTAGAAAAAACCATGCTAATGATAACAAGAGAACCAAATACACTCATGCATGCCCAAACTGGAAATGAAATCTTACATGCAACTTGATACCTACAAGTAATGCCATTGTAGCCACTTGATATTGCTCTTCCTTGCTTGACCTTTGCTTCTTTCTTCTTTCTTGTCCTTCATCTTCCTTCCTTCCTCCATTTCTAGAGTGCTCCGTGGAGTGCTCCAAGGATACTGTAAGTGTATGAGAGTATGAGAGAGTAGAGAGAATAGAGAGAGAGCTCCAAAATTGAATTGACAAAAGGTAACACTAAGAAATGCCATGAACTGATCCTAGGAAGCCTTTTTATCATTTAGGCCTTTATTTTCTTCATTTTCCTCTATTTTTATTCAATTTCCTCCTCTCATGCAACCTTTTACATTTAACCTTCCTTTCCTCCTATTTTCCATTATTTTCGTAAATAAATGCCAATAAATGTGTCACACCTTTCCAAATATTTTTCCATTACCTTTTCCAATTTCATGAAGCCATAATAAACGAATTGAACACCCAATAGGATGTTTTTCCCAACATTCAATTTGGAATAAGTGACCCATGACCTTGGTCTTATATCTTTTTTATACATGAATATTTAATTGGGGATGTTACACTCTCGAAACCTCCCTAGAATTAGTCCTCTACCTATGGTAACCTATAGAGGGAACCTTGTTTATGGTTCTCAAATATTTTCTACCTACAACAAATTTGTTGCTGACCCTTTTATAACTCTCCAAATTCCTTCACTCTTGGTAATTCAATAGCCTCGAAATCTTGTGCTTGTTGAAGCTTTTCTGGGGGTGGCCACGCCACCTCCCTCACATAATTGTCACTAATTGCAAGGTGGAGGTACTAGTCCCACCACCTCCCTTATCCCAGCTCTCACCCCCATCAGGGGTCATGAATCTTGACCTTTCCTGTGAGGGTGGTTGTCCTCAGCATCCTTTTCCAAAATCTGGTCTAGAGATTCCATGTCTACTCTAAAATTGGTGATTAACCAATGGGACTCTAGGTCCTTCCCATATTTGTGCACCACCAATTAGCCAAAACATCATTGACATGATTCCCCTCTCTTCTAATATGGGATGGTATCAAATAATCAAATTTATGGATGATATCTGTTATAACGCCATTTAACACTCTTGGTAGATTTGATGCCCTGGTTATGGCCTAGGGAAACCCTTCCTTTCCAGACTTGATCCAAATTCTAAAAATTGTGTTTTATTTCCCATATGCTACTTTTCCCTACGTTACAAGCATGTGCACGCGGGTCAGTATATATCCAACCCACGTATATGTGTTAAAACACTAAAAAATAAATAGTATCCTTAAATTTGCGTAGTGTTTTTGGGTTTTACCTGTTACTCAGCTACTATAGCCTGTGGCCCAACTCTTTCCCAACTGAAAAAACTAATTTGTAGAGGTATAAATAAACCTCCATGGCGAGGCATAAGGGGAGAAGAGATGAGATATGATATTATAGTTGATTATATACCTGATCGAGTTTGAAGAAATCCATGTGCCTCCTGCACTCCCATGTTTTATGAAATCTTTGTTTCCTATTTTGAGATGTCCTTCATCCCTATTATGAAATCCTTATGTGTATCGATGGAGGAAAATTGCTGAGGCCAGGGCAAGACAGATCTGAAGGACAATTCTGCTTGGAGCTAGAGGAAGACTAAGATTGTAGATTTCCACATTTCATTTAACTTACATCAATAAATAAATGTTGTTATGTTCCTGATATTTATTGTGTTTATGCATTAATCCATGTTATGATTTGCCTATAAATCGTATGTTAATGCTCAATTGCTCATTTTATTTTATGATATAACACATATATCAAGAACATTATTTCTATTACTACTGTTGTATATGCTTTTCTGGAATAAGTTACAGGTTTTAAAGGCATCGAAAGAAGCAGAGGGTTTGGACCTATTGGATCGACCTCGAACGTAGTACCTCCGAGTAATACCACTTCTTCCCAATTCAGTAGTTTAAGCATTTAGATTGTTTTTCTGGAAATTTTCTTCTACTGTATGCCCTTTTCTCTATTGGGGTTTTCAACACAAGACCCTAGGGTGTTTCCACTGGCAACTGAATTGGTGACTCCACTGGGGAAAACATTCTTATTTTTCCTAGTTTGGGTTTTTTGTTCTTGATCATGGTTTGTTTTCTTGATTTCTTGTTTTTATAGTGTCATTAACTTATTAGCTTCCCAAGCATCAAGTATGATCTTTTGGATCATGCCTTGATTTCTTTTTTTTCTTGATTGAGCTTTTTATATGCATTTTTCTTGGGATATAGTCATGTATACATGCTTGTTTCCTCAAATAGACCCACATATAGGCGATTTTCCTGTGTTTGAAACACAGGTGCACGCCTCTCTGTCTTTATATAGTCACGTATACATAATTTTGAATTGTTTTTTGAAAATCGTTTTCCTAGTTATGTCTGTTGCCTGGTGACTTCTACTATTTTCTGGTCATCCATTGTCTGTAGAACTTTGTTCTCTTTCAAGCTTTGAATTTTGAATCTCCTTCTTAGTGAAAAACCTAGTTAGCTTATGATTTCTTTTTTAGTAAGGTTTTGGTTTGTGTCTTGGGTCCAAGGCTTTTGTCTGACGTTCTTAGATGTTATGGCTTTCCAGAACAAGAAATTGTTTCCAGTTTCATTTATAACCCAAAATCTCAAATTGCTTTGCTTTTCTTTCCCTTTCGGTTGACCTATTTTGTTTTCCATGATTTTTTGAGGGTCTCTTTTGCAACTTTGAGAGTCTTTCTTGACATTTTGTCGGTTTGCTGAAGTCTTTTACTGTTATTCAAATCTGTTTGTGCAACGTTTTAGTCCTTCTCATTCCAACTTTCATTTATTAATTAGTTATATAACTTGTGAAGCTTAAGGACTCTTGGTGGTTGTTTCTTGATCTTTGAAATTTAGTAGTCTTTTTGTGATCTTGAAAATTTCTTTGGATTTTTAAAAGAAAAAGACAAAAACATAGATTTTTCCTCTCTTTTTGTTTCCAACCTTTTGGTTTTTTGGTTTCTTGTGTTTTGTTTTTGAGCAATTGTGAGCTTTTTCAATTTGTTTTTCTTGGTTTTGAGGGAAATTTGTTATTAAATTTTTTCCCTCTTTATTGTCTAGTTGACATATTGATCTTAAAAAGAAGCACATTTTCTTAACATATGAGTATTCATAAGATATTGCATCATCATTTAAAGTTTCATTAGGTTAGTTTGAATCATAAGAATTCTTAGTCTTTTTAGATTTTGAGTGTGTGTGGAGTGTTTCTTAAAAAGAAAAGAAAAAGTGTATATTTCTTATATAAGTTTTTTGTAGAACCAAGTAGAAATCTATTTTCATCGAAATAAAATAATTGCATGCATATAGTTAAATTTATATTGATTTATTTTGCATAAAAAAAATCATAAGTTTCACTCTCGTAATACCTTTTACTTAAAGAATAGCCCTCTAAAATAAAGTGATTTAATAAAAAGAACTAGAACTTTTTAATTTGTCATTAACAACACCAACAAGTTTAAGTTCTTTAGGGCCTTGGCACAGCTGAGTGGAGAGTTAACTCTCCAAGCCCACTCAAAATATCAAACATAGAAGTTGAATAATGAGTGAAATCCAATGTCATTAGGAACACCGAGAAAGCTCCGTGACTGGGAGTTAAGCACGAGGGAGAGTGAAGACAAGGTAGAGAGATACCCCCTCTCCTACTTGTTGGATCCTGCCCTGAGACTGTTCCACCCGACTTTTGATATGAACTGGTGACCATATTTTATGTTCCTATGGACCACATAGGTGCCTGCGGAGGGGAATCTTGTGGCACCTGAGGTGTTAGGTCCCTATAATACTAGTGATTACCCCATTACTATTGTAGTTGTATCCCTTATTAATATTTTTGTGCCCCTATTGTCCACATATTGTTATTATTGTGCCCCATAGAATCCCTCTATTGTTATTTTTGTTCCTTTATATTATTATTGTTAGGTCGGCTAGGTTATATTGTGACTCCTTAAACTCCTATATATAGAAAGGAGGTTTTGTCATTTGAATCATCAAAGAATCATTCACTTTTGTAATGTAAAGGAGTTTTCCCCCTCGAGGAGGCTGAATTCTAAGGTGTTGATCTATCTTTTCTATCTTTTTGTGAGCTGGTTTCATAACATTTCGTATCAGAGCTTTAGATTCTAGGGTTTCGCTACTCCAAATAGGTCATCATGGAATTTTCACTATAACTCTTTTCTTCGACATTTAATAAGTGAAAAAAAAAACCATTTGAGATGAAATTGCATTGAACCTTGGGTCTGAATTTCAAAGCTTTTCACACTATATTTGCAGAGACATGATCTGAGGAAGTTGGTATTTTTGCAAACTCTTGAATTACATTCCAAACAGGTGACCTAGGAAAAATCATCATCACTTTCTCTCTAAGCATCGAATTGAAGTTTTGTAAGAAGGTACAGAAAGAGGATGAACTGTAGTTTCTTGTATATATTTTTCAAAGCCAAAAGTCAAAACAGGGACACGTCGCATGTCGTACAGGTTCGCTCTACTAAACTAGTCTGTAATCAAGTCATTGTGGGAGATTTGGAATAACTCTTCCTCGGAGAATCCAATTTGGATCAAACTAGTGGAATTGGAAAGAGGACACAGAGGTCTACTTTAGGTAGCAATTTCAAAACTAGATGATCCGAAATTACAAAGATACATCAAAGGAAATATCGAGCTCCTACAAAGTAAAAAAAGGTGTGTAGATTTTTTTAAATTTTTGCTTAAGCTTGGTTTGAAAAATTATTTTGAAGGAATTCAAAGGGCATAGTAGAGCATTACTATAGGTAACTGATGCCCTGAGGAAAGAAAATGCAAACACCTAGTAAGCAACCTGAAAGCTCTAGCATGACTCATGAAGAAGAGGAAGAAATGTTACATGATATATCAAAATTACAAGACCAAGTGCAACAAATG
>APFE030736708.1:36440-56538 GCA_000404065.3 Pinus taeda
CCCTCTATTGTTATTTTTGTGCCTTTATATTATTATTGTTAGGTCGGTTGGGTTATATTGTAACTCCTTAGACTCCTACATATAGAAAGGAGGTTTTTTCATTGGAATCATCAAAGAATCATTCATTTGTGTAATGTAAAGGAGGTTTCCCCCTCGAAGAGGCTGAATTCTAAGGCGTTGATCTATATTTTCTATATTTTTGTGAGTTGGTTTCATAACATGAGGCAAACATTAAATCACATTCATTAGTACATCTCGAGGTTACCCTTGCGAAGCTTGGGTGCTTGCACCAACAAATGCTTTTGTCTGGGGGTCAGTGTAACTATTTTTGTTACCTTCGCTAGTAGGCCTAGGTGATCATTATCCCAGACTATTTTCGTAAGGTCCTTGATTTTCTCCTTCTTGTACTTTGGTGTATGGTCCTCATCACTCGGACTGGAAATACTTGTAAGTAGTTTGATTGACTATATCTGTAGGGACTTTTTAGAGAGTATTATTTTCTCCTAGTTGGCCTAGATTTATAATTTTTTTGAGTCTTTAATTAGTTCTCCTAAAAATAATTAAAATGAGTTGATCAACCAATTCATCGATCTAGGAAGCTTCATGGGTTTTCACCTATGAGCGTTAAGCCTTCTTCTAAAAGGCCTAGGAGAAATTTTGTTGGTGGTTTCCAATCAGTGGTAGCAAACACAAAGGAGATTATCCTCCAATTTAAGTTATTGATTCACAAAATAGACCTCGTATAAGTAGAGAGTTGGAGAGGAACACTCCAGTCCTTTCTAGAGTCCTCTTCCAGTCAGAAGACATTATTTAGGTTGAAGAGCTTCCAGACTCTCCTTTGAATCTTAATTATCCTCTTCCTCCCAATCATCTGGATGTTTTATTATACGTCGGGACTCCAACCAACAGGCCTTCGAGCCCAGCTCTATTTCAATATTTTCCTTCAATGACCACTATTTGGAGCATGGATTCCACCATGAATGATACTAGTATGCAAACTCCTTTATTATTACAAGGACGAGGAATGATTTACATACCTTATGTTACTCCTAGCACTGTAATATTTGGCTCTACCTCCATTCCATCTTCGAGTGGGGGAACCCAAGATTTTTCCTCTGGAGCTGGTTTTATCCCCTTTGGAATGTCAACCAGTGCAATTCCTTCAGTTTGGTTAAGCTTTCCATTGATTGCCTCCACATATATAACTTCCATGGCAAGTGGGTCAACTTATTTTTAAGGTTTCCCTTTTGGGAGTGGGCATATACCACATTCTAACCCATCTTTAGGATCAATACCTTTTCCCTCCATGGGTCAAATTTATAATCTTTTCCAAGGATGGACAAACCCAGTTGTTAGTGGACTTGGAGCCGAGAATCAATTCTCTTTCAACCAACATGGAAATATGTCGTATTCTTGCATTGGCTCATTCCACATTTTTTCTCCATATTCTCATGCATGGAACCCTTACCAAGGGCTCTCTTCTCCATTCAACACCTCTCTAGGGGGCAATTTCACTGGATATGGAAATTTTTCAGCAGGAGTTGATGAAACTCTATTTTTTCCTGCGAAACAAGGATCTCATTATGCCTCAGGTGTTTCTACGAATTACTTCACAAAACCTAGTGCCTTCACAAATCCATGGTATTCTTTTTAGAACGTTGGAAATTCCACCCAGACTGGGTTGAATCCTCAGGGTCCTCCATGATTACCTTTCCTAGCAACATTAAACATGTGAGATCTATCCAAATTGACTAATTATCCAATCATATATAACTTGGCCTAGCCTTTGATTCCAACCAAAGTTTTGTTAGATATACCCAAATTTTAAGGGAAGACTAGTGAAGATTCGCATGGCCATATAACCACTTTCCAGTTATGGTGTTCATGAAACTCCCTGACAGATGATTCAACCAGGTTGAGATTATTCTAAGTACCCTAACTGGAAATGCGGCTCAGTGGTACATGTAACTTGCAAGGGGCACCTTCACCTCTTTTGGTGATTTGGCTACAATTTATTTGAACCATTTTTAGTTGCATGTCTGTTATTATGTTGGAACTGAGCTACTAGCTAATTTCCACCAGGATGAGGAAACCCACATTTCGGATCATATCTAGGAATAGAGGAGAAGGAAGAGGCTTATTAAATATGATATTCCACAATAATTCCTTCTTGAGTGGTTTCTCAAATATTTATAACCCGAGATTTCTAAGGATGTATCACTCTCTGGTGTGTTCACTGAAAAATAGGCTATTTTTAGAGCCCAACAGTTCAAAATTATATATTCTCAATCTAGGGGTCTTCAGAAAATATTTCCTCATGCTCCTAGGTCCAAGGTTGATTTAGCCAAGCCAAAGCCAAGTTCCCATGCTAACTAGCTAGGTGGACCGATTGATGGTAACACGACCAACCTATTAAATCAATTACAGCAGTTGTCTTTATAAATTGATTCTTCTATGCAGGTATTGTCATTAGTGCCTATACCTTCTCAACCTTCATCTATAAATGTTGTCTAAACTTCTAACTCCAAAGGAAACCGACAATCTGATGGGAGCATGAAAGGAAAGGGTAGGAAAAAGAATCAGGATGGGAAGGATAATGCAAACAAACCCAACAATGATGCTGGAGGTGGTAAAAAAGATTCTAAGAAGAAAGTAACTTTTCCATCAAAATTGTGCAATGGATGCCATTTAACTCATCTTTTCCCTCAAATCCAAGATGATCAATACGTATTAGTTTAGCAGGGGTCTTCTAGATCCTAGGTTGTTCTAACTAACCCTTTTCCCCAAGGGTAGCAGTTTCCTGCTGGCATGAATTCTAGTATAGGTACTCTTCTTGGGGGAAACCAAGAAGGGGAAAATACATCAAATGTTTACATAATGAGTTCACATATTGACGTTGCTAGATGATCACATGACTATGGTGAATCAGAACCATCCAAGACCAAATCTACTCCCAATTTAGAGTGGCTCCATATCGAGATGCCTGTAGTTGGGTCTATTCCTTGGATGCCGAAAGGCTCTGCAAAAGGCTCGACCATTCCCTAACGCTAATGCAGCCTAGAACTACTCAATTGTAGAAGATTTTTCTCAGAGTCCATGTGCTATGTCACCATTAGAGATACTCCAGTCGTGCCCAGCACAAAGGAGTGCATTTCACACTGTGATCGGAGCAGTTGATCCAAAAATCTCACTTGTGCTTACATTTAATATGTCAAACATCAAGAAGAGACTCCTACATCATATGGTTTTTCAGATTAAGTCTACATATCAAAAGACCAATATCTTTTGAACTATAGTCAATGAATGTGTAATGTCCATATCATGTTGGAAAGGTATTGGATCGCCTCATGTTCTTCATTCACATACTCTATTGATAGAATTTGATTGTCATTCTCATAGACTGCATGGGATTATTCCAGCCTTTCCCATCTATGTTGAGGTAATGTTGTAAATATTAAAGTAGAGATAGTTAATGTGAATCTGGAATCCCAAAATTATTGAAAATGTCTTCATTGGAGCTTACTGTTCTCCTGAAGAAATTCAAACTTATATCGATCTATTTAAAGAGTTATGAGATGTGTTCGCTTGGTCTTATGAGGAAATGCCTGGGATATATCCATCTAGTCTAGAATGAGATAAAGACATATGAAAATGCAAAACCTATTCATCAAAAACTTCAACCATAAATCATAGAAAAGCACCAGTCATCAAAGCTGAAGTTGAGAAGTTGCTTAAGGCGGTTTTCATATACCCCATTCCTTTAACTGAGTGGGTATCTAATCCAGTTCCCGTAGACAAAAATAAAGGAACGATCTGTGTATGTATTGACTTTAGGAACGTAAATAAGGCTTGTCCTAAGGACAATTACCCCACGCCCTTTATCGATCTGATTTTTTATGAATGTGTCGGTAATGAAATTTTCTCGTTTATGGATGATTTTTTGGTTATAATCAAATTACTATCTGTCTAGAAGATCATCACAAGACATATTTTATTTGTCCCTAGGGTACATTTGCATATAAAATGATGCCTTTTGGCCTCAAAAATACTGGAGCTACTTTTCACCAGGCCATGTCATATGCTTTAGACGATATCAAGCACATTATCAAAGCTTATTTGGACGATTTAGCTGCTCATTCTCCAAAGAGAATATATCATCCTAAACATCTTTGATTGATTTTTGAACGATATCATTTTTATAAAATCTAGTTGAATCTGAATAAGTGTGTTTTCACCGTCACATCCGGTCAGTTGTTGGGATTGATCATGTCGACTCAGGGTATTTATGTAGATCCCTTCAAGGTTAAGGCAATACTTCGGTTGCCTCCCCTGTCTTCTATATGTCAACTTCAAAGTCTCCAAGGAAAGTAAATTTATTGAGGATATTTATAGCCAATTATGCCGAAATCACGAAAGGATTTATGATATTTATTAAGATTCGAGGGGTCCCATTTCTATGGGATGATTTCATGCAATGCTCATTTGATGCTTTGAAAAAAGCATTATCCTCTGCTCCTTTGTTGAGTCTACCTAATTCTAGCAGAGACTTCCTTTTGTATCTTGTTGCAGCAGAATAAATTATTGGTATGGTTCTGGTACAAGAAGATGATGCCTTATGTGATCACGTAATCTACTATCTGAGCCAAGGAATAGTAGGTCTTGAACTACGTTATTCTCCCATTGAGAAATTAGCTTTGGTAGTTGTTCATGTTCTCCAATGGGTTAGACATTATATTCTACTTCGAAAAACTTGTGTCTTAGTAGTTGTCAATCCATTTCAATTTGTTCTCAGTAGGTGAGTGATTGGGGGCAAATATAATACATGGATTGCCATTTTACAAGAATTCAACCTTGAATTAATGTCGGATAAGTCTAATAAATATTTAGTATTCACAGAGTCGATCTCGGAGTCGCCTTGTGAGGAAGAAATCATTTATGAGGAAACTTTTCTTGATGAACATGTACTTTTTATTTCCTCGTAAGATCATTGGTATGGGGATATTATTATATATCTCTAGAATTCGAAGTTTCCTCTCTCTTTTTCCAAGGATGAACATAGAAAATTACATCGCCTTGCTAAAATCTATATTATTATAGGTGACACTTTATATCCTCAATGGGTTGATTCAATCCTTATGTTGTTTAACTTAGAAGAAGTTGATTTTGTGCTTAATGATTTCCACAATGGAGCTTGTGCTGGTCATCTATTTGAGCTTGCTATAGCCCAAAAAATTTGCCTGCAGGCTACTTTTGGCCTTCGATCTTCAAAGATTGTAGTGAAGTAGTCAACAGATGCCATCCCTATCAGGTTTATACTTAGAAAATGTGTACACATCTAGCTCCACTTTTCCCTATGATCACTACCAGCCCTTTCACGAAGTGGGGTATTGATTTTACTACTTCTAATCTGCCTTCGGTAGGAAATCACAAGTATATAATTGTAGACGTAGACAACTTTCCTAAGTGGGCTGAGGCTATTCCTACTTTCAAGAATGATGGTGAAACAACAGGGTTTTTTCTCTTCAATCAAGTTATTTCTCGATTTGATATTCCTAAAGATATTGTCACTGACCATGGCAGTCATTTCCAAAATCAAATGATGTCGAAATTGACTCTCAAGTTGGGTTTCTAGCAAGAGAAATCATCTTCATATTATCCTCAAGCCAATGGGCTGGTCGAAGTTGTGAACAAATCCCTCAAAATCATCCAAAAAAGTATGATTAACAAAGCTAAATCCAATTTACACATCATGTTATATCTGGAACTTTCGGCATACTGAATGTCAGTTAATACTGCCACTGGTTTTACTCACTTCCAACTAGTTTATGGTTTGGAATCCATTTTTTCTGTGGAATGTGAAATTCCTTCCCTTAAAATAGTTGTTGAAATTCTTCCCAATACTTCTAATCTCGAAGAATGTCTCATTCATTTGGAACATCTCGATGAGAAGCATTGAGATGCCACTATAATGAACAAAGCTCATAAGAAGAGGGTAAAAACTCAATACAATAAAGCTGGACATCCTAGAAATGTTTCTGAAGGTGACCTTCTCCTAGTCTACGATCAAGACAAGGATGCCTTGGGGGTAGGCAAGTTTAAATCTATGTGGTACGACCCCTTCATTTTCAAAAAGTTTTAAAAAAGGGATCTTATGAATTGATTTATTTCGATGTAAACAAGTTGGCAGAGCTCATAAATTTGATCTACCTTAAGAAGTAATTTGCTTAGGCTTCGACCTAGCAATTTTTTCTTGATTGTATATATTGTATCTTTGTACATATCTATCTATTGGTTTTTAGTGATTTCGATATTTTTTATCTGCTTTGGAAGGTATTGATGGATGATTTGATATATCTAGAGTTTTTCGATGGTCTAGTAGACACACCTAGAACCTTGCTTTCGCGACTTGGGTGATTTATTATCCATCTGGCTAGTTGTTGGTTTCGAGAGGAGTATGTATCGGTCCTGCTTCAAATAATATCGTCGAATATAGTGTTGTTATTGATCTAGATAAATATTGATATTGATTCATTATTAGTTTATTTGGATTCACCACTGATGGTATCTCAACTTAATAACATCTACCGAGTAACAAATCCTTATCTATATCGCCAATTTTTGAGAGTTCATTTATTACAAAGATCATTTTTTATATCACAATTGTTCATATTCCATGATAATAAATTCATTAGAAAATTATATCACTAATCAAGAATTAGATTGGCATATAAATCATTCATCATATTAAAACATAAAAAATAATCAAAGTATCATTTGTATTTATATGATCATCATGATAAACTGTCAATATATATATAGAGTTTTGTGTCCAAAATAATACACAAAATTGGGAAAAATGTCCTACAAAATTAGGGCTTATGCCCATCATCATGTCTAATAAAAAAAGATATGGTCATCTATCTAGTGATTCTAATCAGGATGAGCGGGAAGAAAGAAAACAATGGCATTTTCCACCCACCGAAATAGTTGCAACCAATCCAGTGGTACTTTTGCCATGCGTCGTTGCATCTCCTCTAGTAGGTCCTCTATAGCCACTGTAGGTACTTGGTGAGTTAAACTCACCAAGTTTTTCTGGACTACATGGAGTTTCCTCTCAGTATCTACTGCGGCTCCCTCAACATCTCTTACACAACGCTTGTGTCAAGGAATACCATCAGGTCTCACCTCTCTAACATTTGTGTCATGATCAATAATTTTGTAAGTATTTTGTCTCATCAAAAATATTTTTTAGTTCATTTATACTTAAAATTCAAAAATCATTTGTACCTATGGCACCCCATGTTGCATCTAGTGGCAACACTAGATCCAAATCTCCCTTGAAAACCATTCCGATGTAAAGGTAGTCTTCGACTGCAATGACCTGTTGTTCCCACCAAAGGAAAAAATCGGCATCAAATGTAGTCCTAGGGACCTCACCGCTCCATAGTCGTTTCATTAAGTTAGTCCACCTACCCATCCATGTATCTCTTGGGCTATTGATGGTGGATAATACCTTGGGACGAAGCCTAGGTACTCTCTCAAAGAAGAAGGAACACAAGATGGTTCTTTATCCAATGTTCTTTGTCTAACCTTGCTGGATAAAAGTAAGTTGTTTTTTCATATTGGCTAGCAGAGGTGTGCACCAATCGGAGACTGTAGTGATACAATCCATTGCAAGACTCATTGAAACATGTGAATCCTGATGTAGAGGAGCATTACCATTTACCCTAGCTATGGTAAAAAGCAGGACTCTCAGTGATAAACTATCTACATGATTGATTGGAATTTGGGTTCCAATGTTTTTGGTGTTTCCAGGATATTACATACGGACATATTCTCCTACACTAAGACTACCTCTTGTCCTTCCTGTTCAGTGGACCCTCTCTCCCCTCTGGGAAACACCTATAATGAAATAGATATCCTATATTTTAATCCTTGGGGGCATCTGATCAATCACAAAAGAATCTTCTTCTGCGCTCCAGTAGTGGATTAACATCTCAAGCAATTTGGTATTTGTCTTCTTATTCGACATTTTGAAAAATTTTAACAATCCACGTCCTCATAATGAATCTAATGCATTTTGATCCTTCGTTACTTGATTATCAATTGCACTATGATCTCTTTCATGCCAAGTAATCGATATCCTGCAAAAAATGTTGTTTTGAATAATTAAAACCGTGTTTTTGAATTTTGAATTTGCGCACACGCGAGTTCGTTATTAACACAATCACGTATAGGGCTTTCCTATATGTGGATCATGTGTATCCAACCAGCATGTACGTAGAGAAAAAATTTAAAAATAATTTCCCACGGTCAAAGTTGTGACAAAACATCTAAAAAGCATTAAAACTTGTTAAAACTTCAATTAGAAGGTTACCTAGAAGATTAGAAATTCACCCAATTTCTCAAAACACAAATTAGAAATTGTGAGTCAAAAGGTCCTTATATAGGTTGACAAAGGAAAATTACTTTTTCTAAAGTTTATTTTTCTTTTCATGGACATTTTGACTGTTTGGCTTGGAGTGTTTGGATGGGCTATTTTTACATGATACTTTAGAGATTGTTTGCGAAATTTCTTTGATTCCATGACTACAGACCCGTCATGGTAGATATTGTTCTCTTAATAGCATATACATTAGGGAATATCACTTTTCCGTTGCATTTTACATACTAGTCTCCATACTACGATATTTTTCTCCACAGGGTCAACCCCATCATATCTTGATTCTAAAATCATTTTCACTCATCAACTTATAAAATCATAATATGATGGTAGAGCCAACCTTTACATGGGAATCTTAGTTATATCCTCGCTTACATATGTTTCCCGTGACGCTATATTGTGTAGGCTCGAGAGTCCTCTTTAGTCCTATCATGACTTGTGCATTGAAGACTCATTCTCTTTCTTCTTCACTATTTTTTTGTTTGTATACCCTAGAGGGTCCTTTTCATTGAGTTGTACTATTGTATTGCATGTTGACCATTTGTACCTTTTTTCCTTGGGCCAGCTTTACTTGGACTCATGCTTAAGCCACCTTTTGACCATGTCTTTTGTGAAATCAAACTTTCAATCAATTAGCCTCTGCAACTTGACACACCTTTTTACTTGTGGAAAGAACATTCCTTTGAGTGTCATTGACCAGTTTCGTCACCTTGCATTGAGCATAGGAATGTTCCCCTCCCAGTAACTAGTGCATTTGTATTTAGACACTTGTTCTTTCCACTGAACTATAGCATTCCTTTATTCTTTTTTAGGCTTCATGAATATGAAAGAGACAAAAAATTATATATCCTAGAAAGAGAAGGAACGTGACATTATTTCCATAATCAATGCAAGCTAGAGTCAGTTGTGTTGCCCTTGAACAAAGCACTCAAAAATAAGTCTTTCCTCCATTCAAATGGGCTTTAGTTTGACTTAGGAGACCCTTAACCTTGTTATTGAGTCAGTACTCCTCTAATTGGTTAGCTCTTCCAATCATATGGATAGTTTACTTATGCCTCCTGCATGGAAAACTTATACAAAGTTATCATATGCTACCATGTAGTCACATTTGGGTCATGCTTTTTATCAAGGGAATTAAACCTGAGTCAGCCTTTATACGATGTCTCTTGACCTATTTTTCAGTCGACCATTCATGGTTGTTGGAGTCATGTTCTTTACCACATCAACTATTTGGTCCTTTACTCGTGCTGATTTGAGAAGGTCTCCATTGACCTTTTGCTGGCAGGCCTTGCTCTTATTGACTACGAAGAATTTCTCTGAGAGACGATCTAGAGCAACACCCTGTCCCTATTTTCATTATTGATAGGTCACCTTGTGCTCAGCATCGATTAGTATCATGGGTCTTTGACTGAGTGTTTTCCCTTGTGTTCAATGTCCTCTTTCATTATTACACATTGGGATTCATGCAGTACCTTGGTTTCCATTTGACCCTATTAGTGGATTCCTTGCCTCTGTGTTAGCTTTCAATATTGGTTGGTTCAGAGGGTTTCTATCATGTGCTAGCTACATCTTGTGTACGCCAAAAATTTGCTTCAGTTGGGCTACTACATCTTTATTCATCTGATTCCTTCCACATTATTGGCCTGCGGGTTACAATCGCATTAGATTGATGATGGATGCCTTAATGCCTTCATTCTAGTGAATCTTTTCCCATCAACTTCAACTCATTGCTCTGGGAACAAGATCTAGAGTCCATTTGGTAGTACCTTAGGGTTTGCAGTCATCAGTGGCAGACTCCTTTGCTATCGATAGTGGGAAAACATCATTGTCTCCTGATTGATAGATTCTTCCCAACATTTGACTACAACTCATTTATTTGCACTTATTAGATTGTATTGGGTACCTTGACTCTCATCATCATTATTGGTGAGTAGTCTCGCATTTGTTAATGTTATACACCAATGACCAGTAATCAAACGATTTCTCACATGGTTGACTTCATATCATTTATTCCCATTGTGTAGAAATGTACCATCACGGTTGGTGAAGACCTTGGATTTTCATCAACATTTCTTGGTTCACTTGCCAGTTGCTCATGTTTCTACTAGTTGACACCATCCACCTTATATGTTGCAGTTCCTTACATTGACATCCTATATGTTGGCACCCGTGTTGCATGAAGTACCATTTATTCCACAATTTGACCTCATACTTTTTGGATCAGCTTTATGACTTTAGTGATTAGCTTTCTACTTCAGCATCATTGATCATTTCTTTTTATGTGATATTCAGACATGTACTTATATGGATATGATCTGATGATCCACTATGTACTTTTAGTTCCTTTATACTTGTATATATATTGGATCCTCTTTTGTACTTGACATGCAGACATGCTTTATTATCTCTAAGAATGGGTAGGCCTACCTCAAAGAGAAGTTTCTTTCTGATCTCTTTCATTGGCTTGGCAGGCTAAATTCTAGTGAACTCCTCTTAGGTCTCAGCATGATTCATTCTATACACTTAATATATTTTGGCCATCATGTACCCCTTCTGACCTCATATATTAGGGGGCATCTGTTATAGTACCATTTACCACTCTTGGTAGATTTGATGTTATGGTTATGGCCTAGGGAAGCCCTTCATTTTCAAACTTGGTCCAAATTCTAAAAAACTGTGTTTTATTTCCCATACGTTACTTTTCCTTGTGTTAAAAGTGTGTACACATGGGTTAGTCTATACCCAACCCCCGTATATGTGTTAAAACACTAAAAAATAAATATTCTCCTTAAATTTGGGCATAGTTTATGGGTTTTACCTATTACTCACCTACTATATGCTATGGCCCAACTATTTCCCAACTGAAACAACTAATTTGGGGAAGTATAAATAAACCTCCATGGGAAGGCCTAAGGGGAGAAGAGATGACATATTGATATTATATTTGATTATATCCCTAATCAAGTCTGAAGAAATCCCTATACCTCTTGCACTCCCAAGTTATAGGAAACCTTTGTTTCCTCTTTTGAGATGTCCTTCATCCCTCTTATGACATACTTGTGTGTATCAATGGAGGAAGATTGTTGAGGCAGGGGTAGGATGGATCTGGACGATGGTTCTGCTTGGAGCTGGAGGAAGACTTAGGTTCTAGTTTTCCACATTTCATTTGGCTTACATCAATAAAGAAATGTTGTTCTATTCCTAATATTTATTGTGTTTATGCATTAATCCATTTTATGATTTGCTTATAACTCTTATGTTAATTCTCAATTTCTCATTTTCTTATATCATCTAACACATATATCATGAACATGCTTTCTATTACTATTTTTGTATATGTTTTTCTTGAATAAGTTACAGGTTTTAAAGGCATTCAAAGAAGTATAGGGTTTGGAGCCTATGGGATCGACATTGAATGTAGGACCTCCAAGTGATACCACTTCTTCCCAATTCAGTAGTTTAGGCATTTAGATTGTTTGTCTGCACATTTCCTTCTGTTGTATGCCCTCTGCTATGTTGGGGTTTTCAAGCCAATACCCTAAGGTGTTTCCACCTGCAATAATATCTCTTATACTTTGTATCAGATGAGTGATTCTCCAGGTTTGGATGATCTTCTTGCTTCCAGTTCCTTGATTCAACCTTTTGACTATTTCAATCACCAAGTGAAAATCTCCTTCAATCACCAGTTTATTATAAATTTCCCTCTTGGATAAGAGTAAGCCTTTTTTTAGGGAAATGAATTCAACTTCATTGTTGCTTGCAAATCCACAATCAGTGACATAGATTCTTTTGGTCCAAAATGTTATATTATATGTGTTTCTAGGAAAACTAGTGTCCTTTCGATCAACTAACCCTCTAGGTTTGGCAGCTACCCTAGAAACAACAGTTTAAAGAAATTCGTGATTTCTTCTATATATAATAGATAAGACAAAGACAAAGGAACCAACTTGGATCTTCAGCTTAACTCCTTGCTTGATCTCTCTCCCCCTTGATAGAGCTTGCAACTCCTGTCCGTACTTATCCCACTTGGAGAGTACCTGTAGAAACACAGTAACAAAGAACCGTCAAAGCATCTTGTTCTATTATATCATAATCATTACAGAATCAGAAATATAATGAACATACAATGGCATTCACAAATAATAACATTCACAATTGCACAATTATATGGAAGAAAACTCGAAGAACTTTATTATATAGAAGGGAGAATTACAACCCAGTTCTCTGATCCAGCATCATCCTCCCAGCATGAAGCCCTTTTCACCTCATGAAATAGCAAAATCACCAATTAATACAATGCTCTTTCTCAAATAAAAACAATAAACACTTCCTTGCAATTCACAAAATTACAGCCTCCATATCTCTCAGATGAGGGATCCATTTATAGATATGTGCAAGGGTGGGAGTCATCTATGGGGTTTTGATTAATGTCATTCCACTTATTGCATTTGGTACCACTTGGAGATTTCTTGGATCTCTTACTCACCCCTAGGTGAATTCAGAGTGGTAAGTGTCATAGTAGAAGTTTCTAGAAGATTCCCTGAGAATCCACTTAGAAAATTGTCTCCTACATTTGTCCATCCTCACTCATGGCACCCTACAGAAGGCCTCATCAGTATGCATCTCACCTAGCTAGTGTAGATGTCAGTATGCATCGCACCCTGACAGTGGAGAAGTTAGTATGGTCTAGTTTAGGCCAATTCTGGATGGTTTTTCAGGTGGAACTTTTGGGGAATGATGTAATTAGTTGACCATGATATTTTAGGATATGAAACAACTCTTTTAGGGGTTATAAGAGCCATATTTTATCGACATATAAGATTTGGGTTGAAGTGCCCAAATATTTCTATAACATTTCCCCCCTAAAGCATCAAATCGTAAATCTTTGATGTCGGGTGAAATGCTTTATCATGAGGATCTGAGGTTTCGAACTGGAAGGTGACCTGTATAAGATACAATACAATACATCATCATAATATAATTTTTCATGATCTAGCTGAGGAGGTTATTCCCAAGCTCAGCTTTATAAATTCATGTCATGTACATAAAACAGATAGTCGTCTACAGTTACAAATTGGTAACTCTTGATATGTAGAGTCATCATCCCTTTCTTGGATGACCATCTGTGTAGCTTTTGTGTACATCTGATGTCTTTATGTCCCTGAATATATCGTATCCCGGATGGATGAAACTAGATCCGGGGTCTTCAAACTCATTCAATCTTCGCCTGATGTACAAGTTGATTCATGTGAAGAGATGTTCTGAAGTTGAACATGGAAGGACATCGCCTGATTACCAACCAATAACGTGAGTTGTTAACAAATGTGAGAGGAATCCCTGATAATGATAATGACCCTCAGGGTACTACAGTACAATTCATGGGGTGTGAATATATGATCTAATGTTGAACACCACGCAAAATATTTCGGTTGACGGCCATTGATGTCAACCTGTTGCTGGAAGTGAGAAACTTGCCCTTAAGGCATGCAAGCTTCAAAGTACTGAAAGGGTTGTTTCTAAGTCAACTTCTTGGATAATGAGTAGACGTCGACAAGAAGTGACTCGTCATAGGAGGGACTTTATTTATCCCACATCTACGACACGAAATGAAGCAAATGATTTTCTGGAGGTGAAAATGATCTGAATACACAAGGTTCATGAATGGCGGCAATGAAAAATGGAGGGTGAACGAATTGCAGTGGATGAGGCATTAACCAGGTTGTGGTTTCTCAACTGAATGACTTCTCTTGAACATATCGGTGACACCGGGATGGATTGGTATCATTAACCCCAAAAGATGGATGGTATGGAAGACTAATGGTAAAATGACCGGTGAACGGAACAACCCAACCCGACTCAATAATGGTGATGGAGTGAAAGTGTCATGTTCAAGAGTGTCCTACTACCATAAAATTCTTGAAGTTTTCTTCCTTTTTTCCCCAGTCATTGCTGACCAGTACCTCTTTATTTTTTTCAAGCTTGAGGAGGATAACATATGCTTGTTCTATAATTTTCCCTTCGAGCAAACCTATCGCTATGTTTTAATGAGTCTAGCGACAGTGAAACTTGTTCTTGTCTAGGTGGACAAGTTTGTCGCTATTGTTTTAACGAGTTTAATGACAAAGATAACTCGGTCCTTTTCATGTTTAGAGAGTTTGAAAAGCGATGAAAATGGGGCTTTGTCTCGTCTCAGGTGGATGAGTTTATCGCTATTGTCTTAACAAGTTTAATGACAAGGATAACTCAGTCGTTTTCATGTTTAGAGAGTTTGAAAAGGGACAAAAATGAAACTCCAGAAGTTATTTTTCGTACAATAATCCCTTAGGTTTGAAAAAGGATAAAATAATACGAAAGGGATGAATTTTCTGATCACTTTAACGAGCCAAAAAAGACAGGTGCTCGAACTTTTTCGTGAGATAATCCCTCAGGTCCAAAAAAGATTAAAATATACAGGAGGGATGGCACTTCCAATCACTTTAATGAGCTGTAAAGGCCAATTGCTTGACAATCTTTTCATATTTAATGAGTCTGAAAAGGGTTTAAAGGAGACTCATTTTTTAGGAATGAGTGGTGTTTAGGGTAGCATCTAGTTTCGGGTATGGTTGAAACTTCTCAAACATGGTGGTGTGAAGTTGTTGGCTAACAAAACCACTTGTCATAGATGTTCCTCAAAAAAGGTAAACAATTAAGTGGAAGCGTATGATCAGCCAAAAGAATGGAGGTGATGGTAGGAACACAACCAAGGCTCAAAAGACTGATAGCATGGTAATCACAAAAGTTATTTACCGAAGGTGGGTTCATTTTTTAACGAGCTTAAACCGTGGGGAACCATGCTCGGTGGTAGGTTCATTTTTTAACGAGCTTGAACCATGCGATAACATATGCTCAGTGGTAGGTTCATTTTTTAATGAGCTTGAACCATGCGATAACATATGCTTGGTGGTAGGTTCATTTTTGAACGAGATTGAACCATGCGATAACATATGCTCGGTTTTTTACTTTTCTTTTTATGCAAGCTAAAAATGACAAAACTAAAATGCTAGAAAAGACAAAAACTAAAAAGCTAAAAAGGCTAAAAAGCTAGAAAGCTAGAAAATGAAAATTGAAAATGGTTTGCATGCCCCCAACATGATGAAAAGGAGAGTCTCCAGTAGCCATATGGAAACTTACTGAGGTTAGGTAGGATGGTTTTGTCCATAGAATAGACAAAACACTTCCTTAGCTTTGCCCACAGAATAGGAAAAATTGAATGGTGTCTCAAACCAATCACATAACCTACAGGGAAACCATGTTAGGCAGGATGGTTTCGTCTGCAAAATGAACAAAACACTTCCTTGGCTTCGTCTGCCAATTAAAAAAAGGTGAATGGTGTCTCAGACCAATCACATAACCTAGAGGGGAACCTATATTTTCAATTGGGTTTTTCCACCAAATAGAAAAGGGTGCATGCCCCCTAAGCTTTATTACATTCACCAAACTACTCATAGCAGTCAGGTACATGGAATGAAGGTTGGAGAGATACAGATGGTGTGAAAGGACCATTTAGTGATGATGTTTGACTTGGAGTTGTGCTTGAACTAGGAAATGAAAGCTGGTTAATAGTGAAAATTTTTCCTTCATGTGGGAAACACATCACTTGAAAGAGTGTTGAAATAATAACTTCCATGTTATAAACATAGTCACATCGAAGGATTAGATTGTAATCTAATGGTCCCAGAACTACCATCACGTTCAGGTGAACGGTTTTCCTTCTCAAAGTTATCGGTAACTTAGGAAGGTTCCCTAACGGTCGACTGATTCCTTTTCTAAAGCTTGACAAATTCTATGTAATAGGCATAAGCGATGGTGAACCAAGCACTTTCCAAGCAGTTGAGGAAAGGATACTCACTGATGCACCTTCATCTATGATAGTGCCAAACATGATCATTTTGTAAACTTGTACTATGATCCGGAATGGTACGTAAGAAGGAAGGCAGGATCTTGCTAGTTGATTCCAATCAAAGGAAGTGACTAGACTACTTGGAGGGGGTATCGAATAAACAGGTGAATTAATCCCTTGAGTAGCAGGAACTGGGGGATTTTCCTCCTGTTGTAAAAGAACAGGTGGATTACCCACAAGTTCATCAGACTCTGAAGTAACAAAAAGAATTTGAATGGTATCATTCTCATCTCTTTAGGGAGTGTACGGTCTTCTGAAGGTAAAACTAGGTCAACTGTCACCTTGAATTGTTGACTTTGTTCGGGTATAGACTCAAAAGATTCACTTTCAGCGATAGGTGTTTCAACCAACGGTTGATTTAAGTCGGTCAATTTTTCAACTACTAAAGGGCTTCGGGAAAGTTTCATGTAGCCAAATGGAAGTTGCTGCAGTGAAGCAGGACGGTTATCCAAAACTCTTTTGGCTTCATCCAAAAAAGGACAATGGTGAAGGGTATGGTTCCCTTCACATAACCCACATGGAACTTTGACCTTTCATTTCTATCCCTGAACTTCACTATTACTAGTTGATGGTGTGTTGTCAACATGATCACCAGAGGTTGATGGCACCTGACGGTGCGAACGGGGAGTCCATTCTCTCAAATTCGAGGAAGGTAGGGATAATCTCAATGAAAATGTTCTCCTCTACAAATTATGCAAGGAAATTTGGGTTTAGGAGATTTAATGTGCGGATTTTCACTAGATGATTCATGGTTGCCCCCTTGCTAAACTGACTTCTTCTTCTTCTCCTTCCCTCTCTTCTTCTTCTCAGTCACCTGGTTACTATCATCACTACTTTCACTAAGCGAAGAGGAAGAAGGGGAGGGAGAAACAAATGAAGAAGAAAGAGAAGGGTCAACTTCAGTATGAATTAGATGTTGATTCGATTACGGAGGAATCATGATATTTTGAACCACATAGGTTGAGAATAGCCACACTGGCAGGCCAATTGTAATTCTTAGAAGGGACAATGTGGCCATATACGGAGCACCAATATTTCCCCAAGAAGAAAAAGGAATAGGATTCCCCTCAAAAGGGATTCCTTGATTGGTGGATCCCGGATTTGTCTCCATATATCTCAACTTATGATCAATGAATGAATAGGGATGTTATTCCGAATTCAATTAATTTTATCGATGCTTTGACACAACTTTGCTTTTTAAATTTTTAAGAGTCGAGAAAAAACTAAAGATGACTATAGTCCCCTTCGATTTTTAATGAGCCTGAAGTGACAAGTGCTCAAACGGACCTTTTCTTTTAAAGAGTCGAAAAGGAACGCAAGTGACTACTCTGGAAAATCTAGACAGAGGGATTACCAAACCAATTGCAAAACTGCAATATACACCTTGGTGATAAATTAAAAAAAAACTACCAAGGACTTATGTATGACAGTCAATCTTCCTTAATGCTGTGTTCAGTGCATTGCGATCGATAGGGTGGTAGACACGAATTCTTATGGATAAATTGTATAAGCCTATTGTGGTCTCACAATCTATACTCGACGGTACAGTGAGCACAAGTCTGTGCTAGCACTTGCCATATCAAGGAGGAGGAATCACCCAACCTTCGATGAAAATGATAGTTACTAGTTTTTACGACGCTGGAACACGTCTCTAGCCTAGACCTCTAGATGTGTTGCATTAGGTTCCAAAGCGTTGCTAAGTTCATTCAAATTTATTTTAGAGTTGATCTTGTTTAGAAGTTTTCCTTTCAATGGTTCATCGCATGATGTTGATTTGAAATTCCTAAAAATGCAATCTACAATGATAAACAATCATTGTTTATTTTGAGCAATGAAAATCCTAGCTACTAGGGAAAGAAGATTACAATTCTTTCAAACAAAGAGCAAAGAGCACACATGAGTGCATTTTCCTAAATCATATTTCGTACACAAACTAAATGAAAATGCAAATGCATGTATTTGTTTTTCATTCCCCTTAATGTGAAAAACGCCACAAAGGAAAACTAAGTATAGCAAAGATCTGAAATATTTTACTCAAAGCAACATTTTGACAATTTTTTTTCAAAATAGAAAGGAAGACTAAATGACACTTTTCAATTTCGAATATAAAATTCTTTCGACACTTCAAATATTAAAAAACAAAATCAAATACATGACAAAAAGTTCAATCGACTATCCAGGGACGGAAGAATCTATGACACTTCTCTTTTTGACACAAAACGACAGTTAGGACACTTTTTGTACCAAAACTATAGATCAATTTAAGCAACTTTTCGACAAAGGATTGTAAATCATGGACAAATACATAAAAAAAATTACTAATCCTAAACAATGGAGGTTGATCTATGTGATGCAAGCAGGATTCAATAATGAGGTATTGTTCACAAGTAGCAAACCAACTAAATAGAACTGAAAATAAGGACAAAAACCCCCAATTTCAAGAATGGAAATAGGCTCAATAAATCATTGCACTTGGGCTTCATACAAATAGGGATACTGTTTCCGAGAAAACTAGTGTCTTTTAGATCTTCTAGTCCCACTAAGATGGGTAGCTATCTTAGAAACAAACAATCAAAGAAAATTGCAATTTGCTTTATGGATGACAGATAAGAGAGAAGCAAATGAGACCAACCTGGATCTTCCGCTTGGCTCCTTGCTTGTTTCCTCTCTCCCTTGATAGATCTTGCCACTCCTCTCCTATTTGTCTCACTTTAGAGAATACCTGTAGAGGAAAAGCAACAAAACACCATCAAAGCTTCTCGATCTATAATACCATAAACAATGTAGAATCAGAAATAAATTGACCATACAATTGCATTCACAAATAACAAGATTTACAAATACACGATTATATGGAGTAAAACGCAAATAACTTTATTAATAGTAGAAGAGAGGATTACAACCTAGCTGTCTAATCCAGCATTATCCTCCGAGCATCAAAGCCCTCTTCACCTCATGAAAAGCAAGATCACCCAACAATACAATGTTCCTTCTCAAAGAGAAACCAACAACACTTCCTTACAAAATACAAAATTCCCACCAAATAGACAAGGGTGCATGCCCTTAAGCTTTGTTACATTCACTGGAGTACTCATAGCAGTCAGGTGGATGGAATGAAGGTTGGAGATGTAGGTTTTAACCCTGTACAAAAATTACCTACATACGAATTCTAAATCACAGGAAAAATAAAAATGCGAGAGCATAACACATAAAACTAATATACACAGAGATTTCCCACTGGATCCCAAAACCGAGACTACCAACTTGATTTTTCATTATGTTCCTTTCAATGTTACAATACATATTTATACTTGTCGAAGCATCCAATACCATGGACCGAAAAACCATCGCGTCCAAAACCATAGACCGAAAACCATTGCGTCCAAAAAACATGTGCGAAAATCATGCACAAAACCATAGGTGGGTCCGCCCAACCTAACATAGGGTCCAAAACCCCATAAAGTGGAGTTACGGGTACCCCTAAAACCCCCTGTTAACTATGTGTAAAGAATATAACACAACCTAACAATCTCCCACTTGTTGTTTTCTTTCCACAGGGGACCACAAGAGAGCTTAGTCATTTTTCCAACCCTTAAACACCCATTGTTTCTATACACCAAGAGAACTTCTCAAAGCTAACAGATTTTGTTAATGCATCTGCAGTATTCTTCAAAGTGTCCACCTTTACCAGCAACACCTTTTTTGTCTTCTATCAT
>APFE030736708.1:59987-74473 GCA_000404065.3 Pinus taeda
TTGCAACTTCAACTTTACTTTTCCACGACCAACGATTCTAGCCTTCCTATCATCTCCTAAGAAGACATCAACACCATCGTATTTTTCATACTCGCAGAACCACTCTCTATGGGGAGTGAAGTGAAAGGATGCACCTGAGTCAATCAACCATGCCTCATGATCTACATGTGTACTTGAAGAAGCCAAGTACACATCCCCACCTTCATCTGAGGTGGTTTTCGCCTCTGCAGAACAAGCATCATCAGATCTCTTTCCTTTATCAGGAGCTTTAGATTTACACTCCCTTCTGAAGTGCCCTTCCTTTCCGCATTTCCAGCACACCACTTTATCGGTTTTCCTGGTGATTTAGATCTCCCTCTAGATTTAGATCTCCCACTCGATGACTTATTTTTGTTTCTATTCAGGGACCGTTCTCATACAGAGAAGGCATCACCATTCTGGTTCTCCATATTTTTCCATCTCATCTCCTTCGTCAGCAAGGCTGAGACTATTTCATCAAACTGCAAAATAGTTGCATTGCTACCTATTGCAATAACCAGACTATCCCACAAATCTGGTAGAGAACACAAAAAACTGATGCACTTATCTTCACCTGAAATTTTAATATCAACAGATGATAACTGACTTACCACAGTGTTAAACGCATTTAGATGCTCTGTCATCAAGTCTCTATCTTTCATCCTCAGGTTATACAACTTTTTCCGTAGGAATAGTTTATTCACTAGAGACTTAGATTAGTACAAAGTCCCTAACTTGTCCCACAGAGCCTTCGTCGTAGCTTTCCCTGATACATTCAGCAATACTGAATCTGAGACACACAATCGTATTGTGCTCTTTGCCTTCCAATCCAGCTTCTTCCATTCTGCATCGGTCACTCTCGTTGGTTTAGTACCCGGATCTACCCCGATCCACTGATCTTTATCCACCAACAGATCCTCCATCTTGAGTTTCCACAACTCAAAACTCTGACCATTGAACTTCTCAATCTCTATCTTTCCGATGCTCGCCATCTTCTTCACCACCAGAATCGATCTGCAGATCTCCCACTGACAGGTCTACCACAAGCCTGACGAACCCCTTAAAAAAAGGCGTCCCTTGAAGCCAAACTTGGCCTGATACAAAAATATAGGTTTTAAACCCCGTACAAAAATACCTGCATACGAATTCAAATCACAGGAAAAATAAAATGCGAGAGAATAACACATAAAACACATATACGCACAGATTTCCATTGATCCCAAAACAAAACTACCAGCTTGATTTTCATTATGTTCCTTCAATGTACAATACATATTTATACATGCTGAAGCATCCAATACCATGGACCGAAAAACCATCGCGTCCAAAACCATGGACCGAAAACCATTGCGTCCAAAAAACCTGTGTGAAAATCATGCACAAAACCATAGGTGGGTCGGCCCAACCTAACATAGGGTCCAAAACCAAAATTTTCCAGGGCGTTGCCCCGAACCCCATAAAGTGGGGTTATGGGTACCACTAAAACCCCCTGTTAACTATGTGGAAAGAATATAACACAACCCAATAGGAGAGATATAGATGATGTGAAAGGACCACTTAGGGATGAAGTTTGACTTGGAGCTGTGCTTGAACTGGGAAATGAAAGCTGGTTAATAGTGAAAATTTTTCCTTCATGTGGGAAACACATCACTCTAAAGAGTGTTGAAACAATAACTTCCATGTTATAAACATAGTCACGTCCAAGGAGTAGATTGTAATCTAATAGTCTTGGGACTACCATCACATTCACGTGAATGGTTTCTCTTCCAAAAGTTATCAGTAACTTAGGAAGGTTCCCTAACAGTCAACTGATTCTTTTGTTAAAGCCTGACAAATTCTGTGTAACGGCATAAGCGATTGTGAACCAAGCACTTTCCAAGCAGTTGAGGAAAGGATACTCACTGATGCACCTTCATCTATGATAGTGCCAGACACGATCATTTTGTAAACTTGTACTATGATCCAGAATGGTAGATAAGGAGGAAGGTGGGATCTTTCTAGTTGATTCTAATCAAAGGAAGTGACTAGACTACTTAGAGGGGGTACCAGATAAATGGGTGAATTAACCCCTTGAGTAGTGGGAACTAGGATATTTTCCTCCTATTGTGAAGGAACAGGTGGATTTCCCGCAAGTTCATCAGACTCTGAAGTAACAAAAACAATTTGAATGGTATCATTCCCACTCTTTGTGGGTCAACTGTAACCTCGACTTGTTGACTTTGTTTTGGTATAGACTCAGAATATTCACTTTCAGTGATAGGTGTTTCGACCAACAATTGATTTAAGTCAGTCAGTTTTTCAACTAGTAAAGGGCTCAAGGAAAGTTTCCCGTAGCCAGACGAAAGTTGCTGCAGTGAAGTAGGACAGTTACCCAAAACTATTTTGGCTTCATCCAAAAAAGGACAACGGTGAAGGGTATGGTTCCCTTCACATAACCTACATGGAACTTTGACCTTTCCTTTCTGTCCATGAACTTCACTGTTACTAGTTGATGGTGTGCTGTCAACATGATCACCAGAGGTTGATGACACCTGACAGTGCGAACAGGGATACCATTCTCTCAAAATCTGAGGAAGGCAAGGAAAATATCAATGAAAATGGTCTCCTCAACAAATTATGCAAGGAAATTTGGTTTTAGGAGATTTAATGTGTGGATTTTCACCAGATGATTCATGGTTGCCCCCTTGCTGAACTGACTTCTTCTTCTTTTCCTTCCCTCTCTTCTTCTTCTCAGTCACCTAGTTACTAGCATCACTACTTTCACCAAGCGAAGAGGAAGAATGGGAGGGAGAAACAAATGAAGAAGAAGACGAAGGTTCAACTTTAGTATTAACTAGATGCTGATTCAATTGCGGAGGAATCACTGTATTTTGAACCACATAGGTTGAGAATAGCCACACTAGCAGGCCAATTGTAATTCCCAGAAGGGGAAATGTGGCCATATATGGAGCACCAATATTTCCCCAAGAATAAAAAGGACTAAGATTCCCTTCAAAATGGATTCCTTAATTGGTGGATCCCAGATTTTTCTCCATATATCTCAACTTAAGATCAACGAAGGAACATCAATTTTATTCTGAATTCAATTAATTTTATTGATGCTTTGACACAACTTTTCTTTTTCAATTTTTAATAGTCAAGAAAAACCTAAAAATGACTCTAGCCCCCTTCTATTTTTTATGACCCTGAAGTGACAAGTGCTCAGATGGACCTTTTAAAGAGTCAAAAAGGAACGAAAGTGACTACTCTGGAAAATCTAGACAGAGAGATTACCAAACCAATTGCAAAACTGCAATATACACCTTGGTGATAAATTAAAAAGAAATTACCAATGACTTATGTATGGCAGTCAATCTTCCCGAATGTTGTGTTCAGTGCATTGCGATCAATAGGGCGGCAAACGTGGATTCTTATGGATAAAGGATATAAGCCTACTGTGGTATCCCAATATATACTCGACGGTACAGGGAGCACAAGTTTGTGCTAGCACTTGTCGTATCAAGGAGGAGGAATCACCCAACCTTTGATGAAAATGATAGTTACTAGTTTTTACAATGCCGGAACACGTCTCTAGCCTAGACCTCTAGATGTGTTGCGTTAGCTTCCAAACCGTTGTTAAGTTCATTGAAATTTACTTTAGAGTTGATCTTGTTTAGAAGTTTTCCTTTCAATGGTTCACCGCATGATATTGATTTGAAATTCCTAAAAATGCAATCTACAATGATAAACAATCATTGTTTATTTTGAGCAATGAAAATCCTAACTACTAGGGAAAGAAGATTACAATTCTTTCAAACAAAGAGAAAAGAGCACACACTAATGCATTTTCCTATATCATATTTCGCACACAAACTAAATGCAAATGCAATGCATGTATTTATTTTTCATTCCCCTTAATGTGAAAAATGCCAAAAAGGAAAACTAAGTATAGCAAAGACCTGAAATATTTTACTCAAAGCGACATTTTGACAATTTCTTTTTCAAAATAGAAAGGAAGACTAAATGACACTTTTCAATTTCAAATAGAAACTTCTTTTGACACTTCAAATATTAACAAATCAAATCAAATAGATGACAAAAAGTTCAAACGACTATCCAGGGAAGGAAGAATCCACGAAACTTCTCTTTTTGACACAAAACGATAGTTATGACACTTTTTGTACCCAAACGACATATCAATTTAAGCAACGTTTCGAAAAAGGATTGTGAATGATGGACAAATACATAAAAAAAAATTACTAATCATAATAAATGGAGGCTGATCTATGTGATGCAAGTAGGCTTCAGTAATGAGGTATTGTTCATAAGCAGCAAACCAACTAAACAGAACAGAAAACAAGGACGAAAACCCCCAATTTCAAGAATGGAAATAGGCTTAGTCAATTATCGCACTTGGGCTTCACAGAAACAGGGATGTTGTTTCCGAGAAAACTAGTGTATTTTCAATTTGCTAGTCCCACTAAGACGGGTAGCTCTCTTGTAGACAAACAATCAAAGAAAATTGTGATTTCCTTTATGTATGATAGATAAGAGAGAAGCAAAGGGGACCAACCTGGATCTTCTGCTTGGCTCCTTGCTTGTTTCCTCTCTCCCTTGATAGAGCTTTCCACTCCTCTCCTACTTGTCCTACTTTAGAGAATACCTGAAGAGGCAAAGCAACAAAACACCATCAAAGCATCTTGATATATAATACCATAAACAATGCAGAATCAAAAATACATTGACCATACAATTGCATTCACAAATAACAAGATTTACAAATACACGATTATATGGAGGAAAACTCAAATAAAGTTATTAATAGTAGAAGAGAGGATTACACCCCAGTTGTCTAATCTAGCATCATCCTCCCAGCATCAAAACCCTCTTCACCTCATGAAAAGCAAGATCACCCAACAATACAATGTTCCTTCTCAAAGAGAAAGCAACAACACTTCCTTACAAAATACAAAATTCCCGCCTCCAGATCTCTCAAATGAGGGATCCATAAATAGATGTCTTGCAAGGGTGTGAGTCAGCTCTAGGTTTTTTATTAGTGTCATTCCACTGATAGTTCTTGGTTACACTTGGAGATTTCTTTGATCTCTTAATCATCCCTAGGCGAATTCAGAGAGGCAAGTGTCATATGAGAAGTTTCTAGAAGATTCCATGTGCATCCACTTAGAAAATTGTCTCTGCCATTTTTCTATTCTCACTCATCACACCCCACAGAAGGCTCTTTTAGTATGCATCACACCTAGCTAGTGTGGCAGCTAGTATGCATCGCACCTAGCTAGTGTAGCAGCTAGTATGCATCGCACCTTGGCCATGGAGCAATCAGTATGGTCTAGTTTTGGCCAGTTCTGAGTGGTTTTTTAGGTGGAACTTCTGGGAAATTATGTAATCAGTTGACCATGATCCTTTAGGGTATGAAACAACACTTTTAGGGGTTAAATAGCCCTTGGTTTATCGAGGTTGGTCCCCTAAAGCATGAGGTTGGTTTATCGAGGTTGGAGGGCCTTGATGTATCCCACATCTACAACATGAAACGAAGCAAATGATTTTCTGGAGGTGAAAACGATTTGATGATACAAGGTTCAGGAATGGCGGCCATGAAAAATGGAGGGTGAAGGTATTGTAGTGGATGAGGTGTTAGCTAGGTGGTGAATTCTATGAATGACTTATCTTGAACATATCAACAACACTAAAATGGATTGGTAGCATTAACCCTGAAAATGGATGGTACGGAGGACCAATGGTGATATGACCAGTGAATGGAATAACCCAACCCGACTCAATTATGGTGATGGAGTGAAAGTGTCATGTTCAAGAGCAACCTGCTACCAATGAAGTTCTTCAAGCTTTCTTCCCTTTTTCCCCATTCATTGTTGATCAGTACCTCTTTATTTTTGTCAAGCTTGAGGAGGATAACATATGCTTGTTCTATAATTTGCCCTTTAGGCAAACCTGTCGCTATGTTTTAGCGAGCCCAGTGACAGTGAAACTCGTTCTTGTCTAGGTGGATAAGTATGTCACTATTGTTTTAACGAGTTTAACGACAAGGATAACTTAGTCCTTTTCATGTTTAGAGAGTTTTAAAAGGGATGAAAAGGAAACTCGAGTGTTCCTTTTTCGTAACATAATCCCTTAAGTCTAAAAAAGTACAAAATAATACGAAAGGGATGACTTTTCGATCGCTTTAGCAAGCCAAGAAAGACAAATGCTCGATATTTTGTTTGATAATCCATCACGTCCTAAAAGATTAAAATGTACAGGAGGTATGGTGCTTCCCCTTACTTTAACGAGCTGGAAAGGCCAATAGCTCTGCAATCTTTTCATATTTAATGAGTCTAAAAAAAGCTTAAAAGAGACTTGTTTTTTAGGAACGAGTGGTGTTTTCGGGTAGCAACTAGTTCCAAGTAAGTTTGGAACTTCTTAAAACATGGTAGTGTGAAGGAGGTGGCTAACAGAACCACTCATCGTAGTTGTTCCTCAAAATGGTAAACAATCAAGTGGAAGCGTATGATTGGCTAGAAGAATGGAGGTGATGGAAGAACACAACCAAGGTTCAAAATGCTGATAGCATGGCAATCACAGAGGTCGTTTACTGAAGGTGGATTCATTTTTTAATGAGCTTAAATCGGGAGAAACTACACTTAGTGGGAGGCTTATTTTTTAACAAGCTTGAACCTTGCTGAAACATTGCTCGTGCCAGTGGTTTTAAAGATGTCTCTCATTGGTAAGTTCATTTTTTAGCGAGCTTGCACCATGCGAAACTTTGCTCATTGCCTTTTCATGTAGGCTAGAAACGACCAAACTACAAAGCTAACTACACTAAAAGCTAAGGAACTACTGAGGTTAGGTAGGACAGTTTTGTCCTCTGTCGAGGCAAAACCCCTCCTTTGGTCCATCTGGTGTGCAAACATTTATGGACCAACTGTCCAAACTAAGAAGTTGACACTAAAAAGCTAAAAAGCTAAAAACTGAAATTGGTCATCTTTTGATTGCATAAAAAAAGGTTTGCATGCCCCCATGCATGGATAAAATAAGAGTTTCCAAGTTACCATATGGAAGTCCTTGCGGTTAGGCAGGATTGTTTCTATCAGTGGTTAGACAAAAACACTTCCTTGGCTTTGCCCATCGAAATAGAAAAAGGTGAATGGTGTGAGCTTCCAATCACATAACCTACGAGGAAATAACTATTTCAGACAGACCCCATAACCTACAAGGAAATAGTGTTTCAGACCAATCATATAACCTACAAGGAAATCTATCTTTTCAGCTGGGTTCATCTGCTGAAGCAGACCAGGGTGCATGGCCCCTAAGCTTCATTACATTCATCGAACTACTCGCGTAAATTAGGTGGATTGAATGAAGGTTGAAGAGACATTCTTGACGCAAAGAGACCATTCAGGGATGATGTTTGACTTGTAGCTATGTTTGAACCGGGAAATGAAAGCTGGTCGATAAGCTGTACCATTCTGCCTTCATGCGGGAAACAAATCACTCGAAAGAGTGTGGAAACAATAGCTTCCATGCTATAAACATAGTCACACCCAAGGATTAGATTATAACCTAGTGGCCCTTGGACTACCATCATGTTCAAGTGAACGGTTTTCCTTTTCAAATTTATCGGCAACTTCGGAAGGATCCCTAATGGTCGACTGGTTCCTTTATTAAAGCCTGAAAAATTTTGTGTGACAGGCACAAGCAATGGTGAACCAAGTTCTTTCCAAGCAGTTGAGGAAACGATACTCATTGAAGCCCCTTCATCTATGATAGTGCCAGACACGATCATTTTGTACACTTGTACTATGATCTAGAATGGTACACTAGATGGAAGGTGGGGTCTTGCTAGTTGAATCCAATCGAAGGAAATGACTAGACTCGTCGAAGGAGGTACCAGATAAATGGCTGGATTAACCTCTTGAACTGGGGAACTTTCCTCTTATTGTAAAAGAATGAGTGGATTTCCCCCAAGTTCATTAGACTCTGTATTAACAAAAAGAAATTGAATGGTGTCATTCTCATTCTCTTTGGAAATTGTATCATCTGAGGGTGGACCTTCTGAAGGCAAGACTAGGTCAAGTACCATCTCGATCTGTTGACTTTGGTCTAGTATGGACTCAGAAGGTTTAATTTCAACGATAGGTGTTTCGACCGACGATTGAGTTATGTCAGTCAAATTTTCAACTAGCGATGGACTTGGTAAGAGTTTCTTGTATCCAGCTGGAAGTCGCTGTGGTGAAGCAGGTCGGTTATCCAAGACACTTTTGGCTTCATCTAGAAAAGGACAACAGTGAAGAGCATGATCACCTTCACACAACCTACATGGAAATCTAACCTTTCCTTTTTTTCCGTTGACTTCATTTTCACTAGTTGATGGTGTGCTGTCAACCTGATCGCCAGAGGTTGATGACACCAGATGGTGTGAACGAGGAGACCATTCTCTCAAGATCCATGGAATGCAAGGAAAATATCGATGAAAATGGTTTCCTTTGCAAATTATGCATGGAGATCTAGGCTTAGAAAGTTTGGTGTGTAGATTTTCAATAGATATTATATGGTTGCCCCCTTTCTTAACTGACTTCCTCTTTTTCTCCTTCCCTTTCTTCTTCTTCTCGGTTACCTGGTTACTAGCATCGCTATTTTCACCGAGCGAAGAGGAAGAAGGGGTGGGAGAAACAAACGAAGTAGAGGGTGAAGGGTCAACTTCAGTTTCAACTAGTTGCTAATTCGATTGCTGAGGAATTACGGTGTTCGAATGATAGAGGTCAAGAATAGCCATACTGGGAGGCCAATTGTGATTCCCGAAAGGGACAATGTAGCCACATATGGAGCACCAATATCTTCCCAAGAAGAGAAAGGACTAGGATTCCCTCCAAGAGGGACCCCTTGATTGGTGGACTCCATTATCTGAACTTAAGATCAATGAAGGAACAGGGACGTTATTCCATATTAAATAAATTCTAGGATGATTTGAAACAACTTTTCTTTTTCAATTTTTAAGTGTCGAGAAAAAGCTAAAGATGACTCTAGTTGCCTTTGATTTTTAATGAGCCTAAAGTGACAAGTGCTGAGATGGACCTTTTCTTTTAAGGAGTCGAAAAGGAACGAAAGTGACTACTCTAGAATTCTAGATAGAGGGATTACCAAACCAATCCCAAAACTACAATATACACCTTGGTGGTAAATTAAAGAGAAATTACCAAGGACTTTATGTACAACAATCAATCTTCTCGAATGTTGTGTTCAGTGCATTGCGATCGATAGGGTGCAGACACGACTTCCTATGATAAAGGATATCAGCCTATTGTGGTCTCCCAATATATACTCAGCGATATAGTGAGCACAAGTCCATACTAGCACTTGTCATATCAAAGAGGAGGAATCAACCAACCTTCGATGAAAAGGATAGTTACCAGGTTTTACGATGCCGAAACACGTCTCTAGCCTAGACTTCTAAATGTTTTGCGTTAGGTTCCAAAGTGTTTTTATATTCATTTAGATTTATTTTAGAGTTGATCTATTTTAGAAGTTTGTCTTTCAAGGTTCACCACGTGATGTAGATGTAAAATTCCTAAATATGCAATCTAAAATGATAAACAGTCATTTATTTTCTTTTAGCAATGAAGATCCTAGCTACTAAGGAAAGAAGAGTATGATTCTTTCAACAGAGAGCAAGGAGCACACACTAAATGCACTTCTCCTAAATCATCTTTCACACATAGTCTAAATGCAAATGCAAATGCATGTATTTCTTTTTCGTTTCCTTAATGTGAGAATGCCAAAAAGGAAAACTAAGTACAGATCTGAACTATTTTCTTCAAAGCGACATTTCAACAATTTCTTTTCAAAATGAAAGGAAGACTAAAAAGACACTTTCGATTTCGAATGGAAAACTACTTCCGACACTTCAAATATTGACAATTCAAATCAAATACAATGACAAAAGTATAATCGACTATCTAGAGGAGGAAGACTTTACGACACTCTTTTTTTTTACTCAAACTGACAGTTACGGCACTTTTGCATCAAAAAACAATAATTTGATTAAGCTAATTTTAACAAAGAAGGACTGTAAATGATAAAAAATACATAAAATACATTTACTAATCCTAATCAATGGAGGCTGAATAATGTAAAGGAAGGAGGCTTCAGCAATGAGATACTGATCATAAGTAGCAAAACTACTTAATAGAGCTGAAAACAAGGAGGAAAAAACCAACTTCCAAAGAGAGAAACAATATCACTCAGTCATTGCACCTATCCTTAAGGGAAACATGGATGCATATCACCTGCAACACACGGGAGGTGCGATGCATACAGGCTACGAGTTACAGATAGTGCGATGGGCTAGGGAGAGAAACTGAGTTGGTTTTTTGCTCAAAATTTGCAACTAAATTCAGTTATTTCAGCTGAGTTATGATGGACATTAAAAACAAATTACAACAGTATGATATTAGGAGGTTATTGAACTACCACAAGGGCTCTTAGAATGTTTGTAAGTCAGATGTTTGTAAGTCAGATGCTCAGTTCATAAACCAACTTGGAGATTGATTGAAGCAACATTCATCTACTTTGCAATTGCATAGCAACAGAAGTTCAAAGGCTAACTGGTTAACTTCAAGCTCCATCTATAGTTTATAAATCAAACAACAATAACAAACAAACTAACTAATCTCTCCCCAGTGGAGTCGCCATTTTTTTTCCAGGAAAACTAATGTCTTTTCAATCTGCTAGTCCCACTAAGATGGGTAGCTATCTTAGAAACAAGCAATCAAAGCAAACTGTGATTTCCTTTATGTATGATAGATAAGAGAAAAGCAAAGGGGACCAACCTAGATCTTCCACTTGGCTCCTTGCTTGTTTTCTCTCTCCCTTGACAGATCTCGCCACTCCTCTCCTACTTGTCTCGCTTTAGAGAATACTTGTAGAGGCAAAGCAACAAAACACCATAAAAGTATCTCGATCTATAATACCATAAACAATGTAGAATCAGAAATACATTGAGCATAAAATTGCATTCACAAATAACAAGATTTACAAATACACGATTATATGGAGGAAAACTCAAATAACTTTATTAATAGTAGAAGAGAGGATTACAACCCAGTTGTCTGATCCAGCATCATCCTACCAACATTAAATCCCTCTTCACCTCATGAAAATCAAGATCATCCAACAATACAATGTTCCTTCTCAAAGAGAAACTAGCAGCACTTCCTTACAAAATACAAAATTCCCACCTCCAAATCTCTAAGATGAGGGATCCATATATAGATGTCTTGCAAGGGTGTGATTCAATTCTATGTTTTTGATTAGTGTCATTCCACTCATAGTTCTTGGTTCCACTTGGAGATTTCTTTGATCTCTTAATCATCCATGGGCGAATTCAGAGAGGCAAGTGTCATATGAGAAGTTTCTAAAAGATTCCTTGTGCATCCACTTAGAAAATTGTCTCTGCCATTTGTCTATTCTCACTCATCGCACCCCATAGAAGGATCTTTTAGTATGCATCTCACCTGGCTAGTGTAACAGCTAGTATGCATCACAACTTGGCCATGGAGCAATCCGTATGGTCCAGTTTTGGCTAGTTCTGAGTGGTTTTTCAGGTGGAACTTCTGGGAAATGATGTAATCAGTTGACCATGATCCTTTAGGGTATGCAACAACACTTTTAGGTGTTAAAGAGCCCTTGGTTTATCAACATATATGATTGGGGTTGCAATGCCAAAATATGTCTATAACAAATGCATTGCACTTTTCAGGCTCAGGAGGTGCGATGCATACAAGTTGATAGTGACAGACAGTGCGATGGGCCAAGGACTGCAACTAAAGTGGGTTTTGGTTCAAATTTGTAGCTTCTTTCAGTGAGTTAAGCTAAGCTATGATGGAGAGTAAATAGAAAAGTACATAGGAATGATCTTGAGAGGTTACTGAGCTACCAAAAGGGCATTTAGAATGCTTGTAAGTCAAATTTTAATTCATAAACTAAACCGGAGATTGATTGAAGCAAGATTCATCTACTATGCAATTGCAAAGCAATAGCATTTCAAAGGCTACCTGGTTGACTTCAAGCTCCATCTATAGTTTATAAAACAAACAATAACAACAAACAAACATCTATTCATTCCCCAGTATGGTCGCCATTTTGTTTCTCGGAAAACTAGTGTATTTTCGATCGACTAGCCCTCTAGGTTTGGCAGCTACCCTAGAAACAATAGTTTAAAGAAATTCGTGATTTCTTCTATATATAATAGATAATAAAAAGACAAAGCAACCAACCTAGATCTTCCGCTTAACTCCTTGCTTGATCTCTCTCCCCCTTGACAGAGCTTGCAACTCCTCTCTATAATTATCCCGCTTGGACAATACCTATAGAAACACAGTAACAAAGAACAATCAAAGCATCTTGATCTATTATATCATAACCATTACAGAATCAGAAATATAATGAACATACAATGTCATTCACAAATAATAACATTCACAATTGCACAGTTACATGGAAGAAAAATCGAAGAACTTTATTATATAGAAGGGAGAATTACAACTCAATTATCTGATCCAACATCATCCTCCCAGCATGAAGCCCTCTTCACCTCATAAATAGCAAAATCACCCAACAATACAATGCTCTTTCTCAAATACAAACTATCAACATTTCCTTGCAATTCACAAAATTCCAACCTCTAGATCTCTCAGATGAGGGATCCATTTATAGATATGTGCAAGGGTGTGAGTCATCTTTGGGGTTTTGATTAGTGTCTTTCCACTTGTTGCATTTGGTTCCACTTGGAGATTTCTTGGATCTCTTACTCATCCTTGAGCAAATTTAGAGAGGCAAGTGTCATAGGAGAAGTTTCTAGAAGATTCCCTGAGCATCCACTTAGCAAACTATCTTGGACATTTTTCCATCCTCACTCATCGCACCCTACAGAAGGCCTCATCAATATGCATCACACTTGGCTAGTGTAGAAGTCAGTTTGCATCGCACCCTGACAGTGGAGTAGTTAGTATGGTCGAGTTTAGGCCAATTCTGGATGGTTTTTCAGGTCGAACTTTTAGGGAATGATGTAATCAGTTGACCATGATCTTTTAGGGTACGAAACAACTCTTTTAGGTGTTAGAAGAGCCCTAATTTATTGACATATAAGATTGGGGTTGAAGTTCCCAAATATGTCTATAACAATATGTTATATAAATATAGTTACAATATATAATTATGTGATGTTATATTTGAAATATATATATGTGTGTGTGTGTTTTGAACTATAGTTATAATTTTGTTACATGCTATGCTATATATATATAGCTAACAACATGTATAATTAAAGAATTTTGTGGTAAGTAGTTATAAAATAGTTTGTATTATATATATATTATATAATATAATATAAGATATTAAATATATATATATTAATAACTATGTGATGTTATCAAACTATAGTTAAAATTATGTTACATGTTATATTATGTTATGTTATCTTATGTATATGTATATAATATGTTATATTAAATTATATTATGTAATATGTTATATATATAGAACTGCAATATATAATTATGTGATGTTGTAGTTATAATAGTTAAATATAGATAGTTATATAGTTATGTTATGAACTATAGTTATAGTTATGTTACATATTATGTTATGTGTGTGTGTTATATTCTTTCCACGACTAGCTCGACAGGCCAATAATAGTTGGGTGGACCCAAGGATGGGGGTTGGACCAAAAGACCGTGGGTGGACCTACCCATGGTTTTGTGCATGGGTTTTGCACATTGTATTGGGTATAATGGTTTTATTCCCATGGTATTTTGTACATCTCGTCAAGGGAACTATAGTTATGTTATAATCTATGGTTAATGGATTGGAGTTTATGAATGATTCAGCACGTATCTATATGTATTGTAACATTGAAAGGAATATAATGAAAAATCAATTTCGCAGTCCCAGTTTTGGGATTCAAGGGAAAAACTTTATGTATATTTCTTTTACGTTCACGTTATTGTATATTTTTCTATTTTAAGAATTCATTTGTGGGTAATTTTTGTACATGATTAAAACTCACAACTGCAATATATAACTATATGATATTATAGTTATAACAACTAAATATATATAATTATATAGTTAAGTTATGAACATTAGTTATAGTTATATTACACACTATGTTATGTGTGTGTGTGTGTTAAATGTTATATCTAGTATGTTATATATAATTATAGAGTTGTCTTTAGTGCGCTTTTTTGGAATCTTTTCCAGTGGATTTTTCAGGTTTAATTTCTCTAAAATCCCGTAGAAATTCATTGAAATTACAAGTTTAATGTGTAACCCCTCCATCATAGAAGTTCCCTAGGGGCTTTTCAAGGTGTTGAATCCATATATAGAGTCAAAATAACACAAATCAATATTTCTCCACAAATTGTCCGTGATTCCAACACCAGAAACTCCAAAAAGTTGCACTAAAGACAACTCATATA
>APFE030736708.1:74562-145689 GCA_000404065.3 Pinus taeda
ATTTAAAATAATAAAATAAAGTAGAGTTTCTTATTTTATAAATAGAGGTTCACCATGAGCAACTATATTTATTATGTCAATCTCAAGCTCTTAATTTACTTATTTATTGGTTATAGTTTTATTGTTCTCTGTTTTGGAGTTTTTTGGGGTATATTTTTGGTCAAATTTGTTTGAAATTTAAAATACATTTTAAATAACAAAAAATTAAAAGAAATTGAAAGTTGAGTTCACTAAATTCCTAACGAAAAACTTTAAAACCTAAAATAATTAGAAAAAAAGGTTTTTACCATTCAAAATTAGAAAATAATGATAATAAAAGGCTACCATTACAAGTAAGAAAAAATAAATTAAAACCCAAATTATATTTCTTTTGGTGGTTTTGAAGCGTTTTCTCGGTGGTTTTGAAGCATTTTCTCGGTGGTTTTTTGTGATTTTCTAGGTTGTTTTTTGTGGTTTTCTAGGTTATTTTATGGTTTTCTAAGTTGTTGTTTTTTGTTTTGAAGGCTTTTTTGTGGTTTTTATGGTGGTTTTTATGGTGGTTTTTACTGGTTTTGTATGGAAAGTTTTTATTATTTAATTTTGCAATAAAAATAAATAAAAAAGAAAAAAATGATATGAAACCTACCTTGGCTTTAGCCTTTGGGACCTTGACAGGGCTGTTGGTGAAGATGTTAGGTTGTTGCATGGTTGAATCCCTTGATCGAGCTTCAATACCTTTAGTCGAGTCTTATAAGTCCCAATCGAGCTCTTGTTTTCGGCATTATGTGCAAAAATGACTTGTGTAGATCATGACTACGCCTTTTAATACAAACTAGGGGCTCGATCGAGCTTCTTATTTTGATCGAGCCATAATGCTCAATGAAGCTCCTATCGTCGAGTTAAAAAAAATCTCGATTAAGGGTTTGTTTTTAGCACTCGATCAATCTATATTTTTAGTCCTCAAGGAGCTGGATCTAGTGCATAAAAATGGCTTGATCAAGTGCTTAAAATGGCTTGATCAAGCTCTCTTTTTTCACCTAAATGCACCCTCCCTTGCCAAAACGTGTAAACCAACTCCATGCTTTTACCCTTGATTATTTTTCATAAATGATTTCAGGTTCATGAGATTATGATAGAGTAAGAGGAAGGAGGAATAGACAACTAGGCCGGTGGGGTTCCAGCAGAAACAAAAAAGTTCGTTTATGTATCCATTTTAATGTCAATTCATATGATTTTCACCCTCTTGACACCATATGTCATCTCAATCCATGGTCTCCCACTGTGTCATGCATACCTCATGTTTATCAAAATATTTCATCTCACTCTCTCCACTCTCACCCTAACATAAAAGAGACACTATAACCCCTACCTGCTAATGTACCAGTGAAGAAAAATGATGGTTTGAACCCCATTCAAAATTCACCTAAATGTGATGATAACGCTCGGGGTAATATTTCAAAATTTCCATATCCCATTTCTAGTTATTATTCAACTATGCATAGTTCCCCTCCACCTTCTAGAAGACATTTTCTTCATATACATTCAAAATCTACCCCTTCTCCTTCTACTATTAGTCATACTCATAAGAATTTTACTACTCCTTCAACTATCATATTTGTTGCACGTTGTCCTCCATTCACTTGTCAGTAAATGCTCCCTTTAAAAAATATTTTGAACATAACGTCACTTCAAGATCCAAGCAATATCACATAGCCTCTGCTCCAGAGAGTACTGAAGATCAAAAAAATATGAAGCAAAGGGACACTGCTTCTCTATTGAATGATTTTAGCAAAATCCAAGATAATGCATCTCCCTTTGTGTATAAATTATGACGTCATGATGGTGAATATTTGACAGGAATTTTGGAAGAAAGACATAATGTTGTGTGATTTTTATGGTTGTATTATGATTATGTGCATTTAAAACTTCAAATTTTAGATAGGGACATTGATAGCTCATATTTGAGCTTTTCATAATTTTGGACAGGGAAAGGAGGGAGATTTTTAGAATTTTAGACATGATTATGATATTTGCTACACTATATTTTTTATGTGCATGGAAACTCGATTCCATAGTTGATATGTTTATGTGATGCATGCATATTATAAATGGTTGATGATCATGCATTTGAGATATTATCATTATGTGCTCAACCTATTTTGGATGTGGGTCCTCCCATTTTCAAGTAATTCCTATTTTAAGGACCCACCCTCAACGGTCTTTCATCAAATAATTGTTGTTAAGCGTTAATTAAAATTTAAAGACTTGTTCTTTAAAAGAAAATAAACATTTATGAATCTGGAACAACTAGCTCTCTGACTGCTTCTATGGGTGTTGTTGGAAATTGATGGAACTTTGAGAAGGGAAGGTTGTGCTACTGGGTTTAGAACTAGATATGTCTCTTGAGGATATAAAACAATGTTTCTGTGATTGGTGTTGGTTCTTATGGCTCAAGCTAAACAACTGGTTCAACAATTGGTGCTTAGTCAACTACTTAGTCTTACTCTACTTATGTTTAATCTATTGCTTCAAATGACTTTGTTCCTTCCACCTATGTTTCCAGTTATCAATCCTTAAACTTAGAATATTTCTCCCTATCATAAGCATTTGAATTTGGATCTTGGCCTAATCTATGAGTTAGAGGATATACATTCAAACTAAAGGGAAGAATCAAAGAACGCCAGTTGTAATATAAGTTGGTGCAATTTCATTTTTATTCTTCAGGTGGGTTATTTTTTCACTATGTTTATATATCTGTGACTCACAGAAATTTATATATAGGGCTTATTTTAAATATAAACATTGAGAAAGGTTGATAATATGTCTTGATGTCAGACGTACCATAAATTTTAGTTGCTGACGATTTATATATGCTGCATATTTTGTCAACATTGATGTTGCCTCTATTTTGCAGTAGCGTATCAGTATTTGGATGTGCCTTTCGAGCTAGATGTAGCAAGATTTTTATTCCTTTTTTTTATGTTTGTTAGCATTTGAAAAAATGGTCTAGTAAAGAAGATCATTTTTTGAAGAAGCTCCTAATGCAAAATTTTCATCTTCTCAATTTGTGATCATCATATCTAAACATTATTCTTTCATGATATCAATGAAGAATATTGAAGGTTTCCTAGCATATTGTATCTTTATCATTACAATTATGTTTTTCTATTTTTTATTACTTATTATATGTATTTTTTACACTACAACCTTTTTCTTTATGGGCTATGATCTTAAAAGGAAGCAGTAATAATATCTGAATTTTATTTTATGTTTGTGAGTTTGGCTTCATAGGCCAATTGTTTTGATTACCGTTATGTTTAATAACATATTCTTTTTATTTTATTTAACATGTTGTAAATAATATTAGTTTAATTGTTGATTTTCTTTCATTTACTTCATAGTTGTATTATAGGCTTTAAACTAGGAATAGTACCCACATTCCTAGCCTAGCCAATTAGAGATTTGATGGTTGTGTGAGTGAATCTTAAACATTCATCATAATCCTTCCTAGCAACCATATTGGGGAACGAATAATATTTTCTTCATATTTTGTTGGCTATTTCGATTTGTTTTATTTTCTTTCACTTTTGTTTCCTTCTTTTTCATTTTTTTGTTGCTTTTATTGTTGTTTAATTTTTTTTGGCTAATCATTTGACAAGATTGATGACCATAGTTTATCCTTTTAGATCAAAAATTGATTAGGATAGTATAGGTATGTGATTATTCTCTACAACTAAAGCAACGGAAACAAAATATTATAATCAAGGTCAGTTACTTGACTTTATTGTTATGTTATTGAGATATATATATATGAAAGATTGTCTTTTCTCGAACAAATTGATTGAGTTTAATTTTAACTAATAACTCAACTCATCTTGTTTCAACCTAATATCTTTTTAAAATTTAATAGTTAGAACAATATATTTGTCGATCTATTTAATCTTTCCCTTGACACCATGAAAAATCATGAATAAATTGAGAGATCTTGGACCTCCATCTCACATGACATTGAAATTGTTGATCAACAATTGCTACAGTGCCTTGTAAGAATTTAACCTCTTGATTAGTAGATGCACACCCCCTTTCAACAGTCTTTATCTTCATATCATAATACCAAAGCCCCACATAAATCAAAATGAACACATAAATCATTTGAAACCCCTTGCCAATCATGTAGGTTGAGAGGAAGATCTCCTACCTTTGATTCTTTATCACTTGTTAGAGGCAGGAGAAAGAATTTAGAAAACATTAAGAACTCTCTTAAGAAATAACTATCTAAATTTAACATTGCATTCCTAAATCATATTTTGATATTTGATATTCCACCCATTAGAATTGTTGCATATCCTTTAGGAAGTGTTTTTAGTAAATATTAGCCTACTCTAGACCCTAATAATCCTAATAATATTATTAAAAAATATGGTTTTTTTTTAGTTCGAGGAAGACTTGAATGCAACACCCTTACAATGTGCCATCTCCTCTAAATTTACCTCCTTCAATAGATCACTTACCTGAATTCAAAGATTACTTGCCTAAATTCTCTAGGGATGGAACTTGCATTGTTGAAGAGCATTTAAGTTCCTTTTCAAATGCATACAACAATATCAAGGCTAATGTTGAAGATGTTTGTGTGAGGATTTTTGTTAATACCCTAGAAGGAAGAGTTCGTTATGCAATTTATGATGTTCCTCCTAAAACCTTTTCCACATGGGTTGAACTATATTATTGGTTCAAGTCCACTTTTAGACAGTAGCAAAGTCCTGCAAATTGGTTTAAGGAATATAAAAACATGGTATTTAGAATTGGATAGCACCTAAGGTTCACAAATCTTTATAATAATATTCCAAGTGCCATAAGACCACATAGTTAGGCATCCCTAATTCATTACTGCAATCTCATCCCTCCTGCTACATGTCATTTTGTAACGTCCACTCAAAAGGCCTGAAAACTATACCAATCAATATCCTTGACCACTTTGTCATTATCCCTTTGTAAATCCCTAAGGATCACTTCTCCAAAAAGTATTAGTTTTTGTGTCTATATGCTCAAAAACATTATTTTTAGCCCTAACGCAGCTTACCTGTCTGTCTACCTGCAATGGTTTCAAGTTGCATAACTAAGCATCTACGCTGACCAGCGCTAGTTGATCTACTATGCAGATGTGATAGTTCTAGAATCCCAAGAAAAATAAAAAATATTTTTGAATATTCTCCTTCTAGAAGCTTTTAAGGTGGTCTAACCATTTACCATGGATAGAGATCTCGAATTCCTATATGATCCTACTCTGGTGGTCTTATCTCTTATCCCTAGAGCTTATCCTCCCTCATATGTGGATCTCAACCCTAGATGGGTAAATCTTAAACTACCACTTTCATCTTAAAAATTTACTACCTCCTATAGAATTTGGGTTGGATTTTATAGATTATTAGTTCCCTCATTCTGATAGTTTGAGCTTAAGGAGTCATCATCCATTTATGCATTAGGGTTGAGTGTGAAGGCTTTCTTTGTGTCAAGGAAGGACAAGACAATTGGGGAGGCATCTACAAAGTCAGCTTCTAGATATGGTTATAACGCTCTCCTTTATTTATTAATACAAAAATCACTTTATTTTCCCCTAATTGTGTCATGTTGATGCTTATGTATTTCAATGCCATGTTGACTCATTGATTAGAGACATTGGATTATGCTATATGGATATTGTTGGTTGCTAAATTCTCCTGCTTTTCATATGCCTTTTTACCCCTTTTTCCTTCATTTATTTCATGTCCTTACAAGGTTAATTTGTATCTGAAGCATGAAGTTACATCTATTTGTCATGTCTTTGTGAATTATTAATCAATGAAGCATAGTCTTAGGGGAGTGTTGCTTATGTGACTTGCTAACCTATGTTTCTTTGTAGATTTGAAAGGATGATGATCAACGAACTACAATTCGACGCATGGTTATCAATGAGTCAGCAATGGTATCTTAGCATGTTTGTTGTAAATATGATTCCACCCAAGAGATTCCATTGGACCAATACATCTGTTATCTTTGTATTTTGTTTACCTCACTATGATCGATGTATATTTGGAGGTAGATAGTTGCCATAATATATAGAAATCATTGTTACTATCTTTGTAACATTGAATGTATAAGTAAGGTTACGGGTTTGGGAAAGGAAGCCACTATTGAAGAGAGATATGAGTGTTTTGAGCATGTAACAACAAAATTTTGTACTTTTATTTTGATCAATGCAAATCCTGATCTTCTAAGTAATTATTAGTGTTTGATATTTTTACACAACCCTGATTAGGGAGTTAGGCCCACTCTCTTAACCAAGTGTTGTGGGATTAGCGGTGTGCATAGATTTATCTTTTGTTATGTTTATTTCTTTATCGTTGTAATGATTTATTAAGTTGTGTTAATTTGAATCTTAATTTTTTGTTACTATGATATGCTATTAATGTTATTACGTGTTGTTACATGTTCTTATGTTCTTGATTGAATGCTCAATGTTTGGTAGGGAAACTGTGGCCTACATAGACCTAGCCTCGTAGCCATCAAAATAACCACACGAGCCCCGGGTTGACAATTAATGTGGGAAAAGGGTGCATTTTATAATTCATATCTGAACACCAACATTTTGGCGCCGTTGTCGGGGAGGCTATTAAATATTCTTAACAATTTTATCCTCTCAACTAATGAAGGTATGGTACAAATCAACAAAGCAACTCTTGTTGATATTCAAGTGCATCTTCAACATGCACATGAAATGATGGAGTTTCTTCAATTGGAGTTGTAACTTCAAAGAGATGAGTTGCAATAGAAGAGTGATGTTTCCAAGTCTTTCATCAGTATAGATGAAGATAAATATGTTGATTCCAAGTCACTGATCCAACCAACTTCAAGTGTCGAAGTGGTGCCTGATCTAGTTCAACTTTCTTCCAAACCAATCATCAAGCCATGGGAAGAAATCCAAAGTAACAAAAATCAAGGAGGATTAGGTTATGACAAAGATGAAAACAACTTGCATATCCCTGATTATTCTAAGCCGATCAAGTTTATCAGTGTAGTATTTCTTGATCAAATACAATCAACAATCCATGAGAAAGTTGCAGACAAATAGACATGTACACAAATTGAAGTTGTAGTCAAATCAAAATGCCTTCAATGTCAAATAATTGGTCATCTGGAAGATCAATTTTTTGATCTCCATCCTTTTCACCATTGTGGAAAGTCAAATCATTCATGAGCACAATGCAAAAAACAACAACAATCAAGTAGATTGAAGATTGATTATTCATGGATTGATCCCTGGGAATGGTCATCCACAGTCAGAAGATTGTATAAGTTTTACAGTCGAATTCACTCACACATAATGGAACCAACAATAAAAATGATGGTACTCTCATGCAATTGAATGAGGGAGTAAACCAGTGAAACACTCCTACACCTGAAGGGGGGAGTTCAGAAATAATTTGAAGAAAATTGTCTCTCCTTTCAGCTGACAAAGGGGGGGAAATGTCAATGAAATTGGCAATGGTTGTCACACTGAAAGTCTCGACAACATCAGTGAAGCAGCCAGTGGGCATTTTCATCAGCGAGTGAGCATCAAAAAATTCGCCATTGGGCAATTAACAACAAAGTCATCAATGAGTAGTTTTCAAATACAACAAAAGCAACAATGAGTTGTTTTTCAATGTCATCCGATAGTGTGCGACCATCATCAGTAAATTCGCCAGTGAGCGTCATCAAAATTTTGTTAGTGGACAAAGGATGTTGATTGAAAGCAAAGGACGGATGGATCCTTTTGTAGATTGGCATGTGATGGAGTTGTTAAGTGACATTCAGAGATGAATCAGACATGTAGCTAACTCATGGTCTCTTCATATTACAATTTCTTCAATATCTAGCCTTGGAGGTTTCTCAGGTAGTGTTTTTTGAGGATCAACAATTTCAGCATGAGAACTTGGAAGATGGTTCCTGGTTCTTAATTTGGACTTATCATTGAGGGGGAAATGTTAGCCTCACTCTCACATTAAAAACAATTCTAAGTAAATAATTAAATTAATTAAAATCATGAAAGTTAGAATTTAATCCTACCTTTCTAGATTGATTTTTTTCCTCATGGTTAGGAGTTAGTTTAGGCTTAGTTGGTTGAGAGATTCTCACCAACTAGTTAGGCTCCTAGATTAGTGTGTTGTTAACATATTTTCTCAACCATAGTGTCCAAGATAGACGTACTATCTTGAGACAAACTTCCTCATGTATTTATTTGTACTATTATCATTCTTTGTACATTGGATTAGATTGATTAATAATGAGAATGTTAGGAATGTTATAAGGCTTAGGCCTTTTCTGCCATGTCTAGTTTTTCAATATTTCTGCTATTTATTTTATGAATGTGAGTGTGGTGTATTAGTGTGTTAGTTTTCTTCTTATATCTTCGAACATATAGCGAGACAAGATCTGAAATTAGGACCCTAGCTTCACCAAGGATTCAAATCAAATGGGTTTTAATTTCAAAGTCTGAACCTTTGTAGAAAACAAATTAAAGCGAAACTTCGACGATGACCTTTTTGAGATGAAATTATGGATCTTTCACAAACCCTAACTTCATCAGATCATAGCTTCGAAAATATAGAGAGAAAATATTTTAAATTTTGACCTGATCCAAAGCTATGATACCAAATTTTATGAATCCAGCTCACAAAAAGATAGAATAGAAAGATAAACGCCTTAGAATCCAGCCTCTTCAAGGGGCATGTTAATGAATAATTCTTGGATGATAAAAATGAAAAAACCTCCTTTCTATATATAGGAGTCTAAGGGGTCACAATATAACCAAAGCCAACCTAAAAATATGATATAAGGGCAAAAAAATAATAATAGTGGGCTTCTATGGGGCACAATAATAACAATATGGGAACAATAAGATCACAACAATAACAATAAGGGATATAATGACAATATTAATGGGGGAATCACTAGTATTATAGGGACCTAAAAATGACCTCCGAGATTCTGATGGCCTCTAGCCTCCAATATCCCGATATGACATGATCTAATATCTTGATATTCTCTGATGTTTGATATTCGGATATGACCTAGTCTGAGGTCCCAATATTCCCTAGTCTCTAATATTCTGATGCTCACATGGCCCTATGCTCTAAGGTTCTGATATTGGGTCTTGATGTGCTCTGACCTCCGATATTCATTCTTCCTCCCTGCTAACCTTCAATATAGCCTAATCCGATGTGATGGCCTCTAATATTTCAACCTTCTTAGGACTTCAAGTCCCTGAACTTTGGCAGACCATAACTTTTGATCCAAGAGTCAATTTTTAGACTCCCATATATCGTTGGAAAAATATTTCAGAACAATTTACAATGGAGAGCGTCTAATGTAGGCTTTGAGACCATATTAAACCTATCACATGGTTGCAAACTCTCTACCATTCTTTTCTCCTTGACTCTTCTTCTCGTGCTTGGAATCCTAAACTCCCAACCATCATAGTCATCTTTTGATGGCTTCTCCAGTAAACCTACTACTGTGATGATTCTCTACATGAAGCCTACAGCTATCATAGAATTTTTCCTTAGCCTGGACTACCAATCACCATAGTAGTCATCATTTTATGGATTTTCAATAAGCCTGCTACTATGATGATTCTCTACCAGAAGCCTATAGCTACCATGGGATTCCTCCTAGACTACCAATCACGATGTTGATCCTAGTTGACATCAATGCCAACATTATCATAAAAATTATCCATCCAGACACCACCAATTTTCTAACAGCCATAGGCATTAATTATTTGTACCTACCACCATATTTCTAGAAAAAGAAAGAGGGTGAAGCGACGTCTCCTTCCTGTTGGGTTTTCTCTCGAAAATTTTTCCCACAGAGCATATTTTGTGTCTTCTATTTGTGTGTGAACTAATTTTTTCATTCTCTAATTTTCTACATAATTTCCATTCTAATGCATGCACTAATTACAATTAAATATACATATCTTAAAGTTTAATAACACTGTAATAGTGTACAATTTCAAATTTTTAATATAATATTATCAGATATGTTGTGATAAACTATTCAGTGGAATATCCACTGAAAGTTTATGGATCATCTTGTATCAGAGCAGGTTTCTTTGGCTATTTTGTGGAGATGACGGGCATCTAGATCGATGGGACTGCAAAATCGTAAAACCCTAATCATTGCAGACGAATCTGTAAACGAACCTCGTGATCCTGCAGAGGTGAGATTTACACGATTGGAACAACAAGTCCTAGATATCAACTGCAATGTAAGCCTCCTCATGGTGGCATTGAATAGAAAGTTGGAGATGTTTGGAGAAGATGGCGGTTTGAATGCAAAGGATAAATTAGAATGGGTATCAAAATATCGAGGAGAAATAGAGAACCAATCAAAGAAAGGACTAGAAAAAAGATCAACCCAGTTCGATTGTCATGAAGCATTCATAGTACCTATTTAAAATGGAATAAAAAGTTGATATTAAGTGATACCACAACGAGATTGATTCTCTTAAGCTTAACCAATGATTGCATCAACTAGACGTTTATTTGAACATCCATTAGATCGAGGAAGGGAAAAGGATCTCATTCATGAGGCTGAAATTAGAGGGTCATGCACTAACTTGGTGGGAGAGCCGCATAGAAACCTTGATGTTGGAGGGAGAAACTCCAATGACTAACTGGGAAGAATTCAAAACCCGCATTAAGTCACAGTTTTATCCCATTGGGTACATGGAGGACAAGTGGATCCGTTGGCATTACTTCAGGCAAGATTTAGGCCAACACATGTAAGAGTAAACCACATAATTCAAAAAGATGGTTATAATTTTTGGTATCTCTCCAAAGAACCTAGATGTACTCCTCAAGTATTTAGGGGGTATTCACTGCCATCTGTGTGAGCAAGTGATGTTGTTCAAGCCCAAATTAGTGGACAAGGCTTGTGTATAGGAAAATACTTGGAAAACATAGGCCTGATGAGAGCACAATCAAGTGGATTAAATGAGAAGGAGAAAAAGGAAGCTTCTAAGGAGGGGAAGAAGAAGCAAAGAGGGGGAAATATAAAAGGATGATTGCCACAACACACTAGTGCAAAGATCCTAGCATCCTGAGTTAAACCTAAAGAGCAAGAAGAAGAATCTCATGGACATGGATTCGAGCAACCACATTGAGAGTAGATCAGATGTGGATGAAAAGATCGTTTGTACATCAGTGTAGAAGGAGGTGAATTTGAATAGCCTTCAACAATAGGAAGATAAATAAATGACCAAACTCTTATAAATATACAGGTCAAGAAGATGAATATTGATGCTCTATTTGACTTGGGATCACAGACAAATCTCACTACAGTGGAGTTGGTCAACAATTTGGGGTTGGAATTTTGTGACCATCCAAACCCATATCCACTGGGATGGGTAAATAAGGATGCAAAGTTGAAGGTAACAAAGCCATGTAAATTTAGATTGGTTATTAGTGATAATTTTATTGACGAAGTAGACCTAGATGTGGTTCCCCTTTACGTATGTGTAGTTTTGTTTGGAGTCTATAAATGCACATGTGTGATGAAATATCCATGAGGAGAGCAACCAATATCATCTCATAAAGGATAGAAAATCATTCATCATCAACGTGTATAATGGAAAGTCAAAAATATCACTGGTAAGTGTCAACCAAGCGAATAAATGGATCAGTTCCAGCAAGACGTATGTTTTATTGTTTTTATGAGAAATTCAGTCTAAAGAGGAGTCAATAAGAGGTAAGGTAACCCTAGAGGAGTGTACTAAGAAACAAAAACAACAATTGGATGAGTTGTTACATGTACACAAGGATATGTTTCGAGAGCCTAAAGGGCTACCACTTAAGAGAGAGGTGGACCATGAGATCTAGCTATTTCCAAACTCCCTGTTAGCAAATATTGGGTTGTATAGGTTATCTATTATAGAAGAAAGTGAGGAGAAGAAACACTTGTAGCAACTGCGAGAACATGGTGTCATTCAACTGAGTACATCAACATGTGGGTCATCAATCCTCATTGTACTAAATATGGATGGGACTTGGAACATGTGTGTAGATTATAAGGTGTTTAACAAAATCACGCTAACAAATAGATACCCCGTGCCCGGGATAGATGATCCATTGGATTAGTTGTAGTAAGAAAAATACTTCACCAAGCTGGACCTAAAGTCTGGATATCACGAGGTTCGAGTCAAAGAAGAAGATACCTGGAAGACTACCTTCAAAACTAGGCAAGGTTTGTATGAGTGGTTAGTCATGACATTTGGCCTATGTAATGCACCAACTTCATTTATGGTATTAATGAATGATGTACTACTACTATTTTATAGATTCATTTGTTATTGTCTATTTGGATTATATACTAGTATATATTTCTACCTAGGAGGAGCATGTGCCATATTTCACGCAGGTGCTGGAAACATTGAAGAAGCACCAGTTGCTAGCAAATCTAAATATGTGGGAGTTTGCGCAACATTTGTTGGTGTGTTTGGGGTATGTGATTGGTGGAGGAGAACTGAAGATAGATCCTTCTAAGACAGAGGCCATCAGGAAATGGATGGTGCCTACTAATTTTTTTTAGGTCAGCAGTTTTATTGGGTAAGCATAATACCTAAGGAATTTCATATCCCCATTTTGGGTGGTAGCAACACCGCTCCATGCTATAACAACAAGTGACAAGAGTTTTTATTGGGGAAAAGTTAAGTAGAAGGCTTTCGAGGAGCTAAAGAAGAATATCATTCAAGCACCAATTCTGGCATTACCAAACTTTCAATGACCTTTTGAAGAGACAAATGCAAGTTTGTATGCTATGGGAGCTTTCTTGATGCAGGAAGGAAGGCATGTATGCTGCCATTCTGAAGTATTTCATGTGGCAATCCTTAACTACCCTAACTATGAAAAGGAGCTCTATGCCACAGTGAAAGTTGTGAAGAAGTTGAAGCACTATCTGATGGGAAAGGAGATAATAATCAACATAGATCATCAGTCATTACAGTACATGCAGGCCCAGAGTAAGCTATAGCACACCAGGCATTACAAGTGGATGGGGTTTTTACAACAGTTTCATTTGGTGATCAAGTATAAGAAGGGAAGCATAAACAAGTTGGTCGGCATGCTTTCAAGGCCCCCAACATCAAAGAGCACAACTTTGGGGACTCTTATGCACATGGATCTATTCACCCATGATGCATAGAGAGAGGCATATTCAGACAATGAGGAATTCAAGGAGTTGTATCAACAATTGCAGAGTCAAATTCATGTGCAGAGTAGTGATAACACAGTTGACTACCATCTCTAGGATGGTTTTCTCTATAAGTTGGATAAGCTATGTCTACCTAAATGTGAGGGATTGCAGCTGATCATAGAGGCTCACACCTCCAAGGTTGTCAGGCACTTTGGTGTAGGGAAGATAGTGGCTAACTTGCAGAGGTATGTGTATTGGCCCAAGATGCAGGAGCAGGTAGCTAGGTTTATAAGGGGATTCATGCTTTGCTGTACTAGCAAGCCCAGCAACAGGAAACAGGGTCTATATCACCCTTACCTATACCTACTCATCCTTTGGAAAGAATTTCCATGGACTTTGTGGGAGGTTTACTGAAGAACAGGAAGGGACATGACCACATGTTCATGGTAGTTTACAAGTTCAATAAGATGTGTGTTCTAATTCCCTATAAAAATTCCATCAGCAAAAAAGAAGAAGCAAACTTGTTCTTTGGACAGGTCTATGTGCAGATTGGGATACCAAGGAGCATCATTTCAGATAGGGATTCAAGATTTCTTAGTGAATTTTGAACTACATGGTGGCATAAGATGGACACAAAGTTGAAGATATCTACAACATTCCATCCATAGACAGATGGGCAAACAGTAGTAGTCAACAAAACTTTGGTGAAGCTTCTAAGGGGATATAACCAAAAGCATCTGAAGACTTAGGATGAAAATGTGGTATATATAAAACGTTATTATAATAGAGCAGTCCACACTTCTACAGGAAAGTCCCCATTTGAAATTTGTTTTGGATATTTGCCACCTTTAACTTTGGATATTTCATATGTGCAAAAAGGAGGAGTGACAGAACATATTACATGAGATTCTTGAAGGGATGAAAAAATTATAGAGAAGATCAGGTAGATCCATCTATAGGTACAAGAAACATTGTAGAAGTCGAAGGAGAATTAGAAGTCCAAACATGATCAACACCGAACAGAGAAATCATTCAAGGTGAGAGACAGAGTATGGTTATAGTTGAACAAGCAGAGGTTATAGGAGGCCGGTAAGAAAATAAATGCTCTTAGATATGGTCCCTTTGAGATTCTGGAAAAGCTGGCCGATAATTCCTATCAACTCATTCTACCACCACATATGTGCATTTACTCAATTGTGAATGTAGAGAATTTGAAACTCTACGAGCCTTCCATGTTAGATCAAGAAGAGGAACAAGTCCCACCTTCAGTGGAGGATTTGACACAAGATGCTTAGGTAGAGTTGATAGAAGATACAATTTTTCACAAGAGGTACAAAACTACAAGACAGGGGTAGCAGACCTTTTGATTGAAGGGACAACTTCCTGGCCAAGCTAAATGGTACACCAAAGAGAAAGTGGAGGAAACATTTCCTCACTTCATTCAATAGAACCTTTTGTGGACCAAAATCATCCCAAAATGGGGACGTGTAATCTGGATTAGATCATTATATTATTTTTCATCCATCTTGGCATTCAGAGTGGAAAAAGTGGAGGAATCAACTCACGAGACCCTTTTTACCTGCGAGACCTAGTTTGTGAAAATGGGGTCTAAAATCTTTTGGGAGTGTTTTGAGGCATAAAATGACATTTTTTGGGGTTAAAGGTTTTCCTTTTAAATGTGACACCATTTCATGCTATTTTACACACAAATATCTTTCCAATGATGCAAGAAGTGTGTCAATCAGAGTCTATATGCAAAATTTATGCCACTCAGAATTTGACCTACCTATTTTCACACCTATAGTTTGAGATGATGCCGCTTCAACCCCCATTATTCATGGAAAAGGTGTTAGCCACATGATTATTATGTAAATGACTCTATAATTGTCTATATTGTAACTCTAGTTAAGAATTGATGCGGTCAAAATTAACCACTAGTAGGCTATGAGGTTGTGTTATAATCGGGCCACTAGGAGGAAGAGGCATTCCATTCTTTCGAGAGAATTTTATTCCATAGTTGACAAAATATAGCCAGAAGAGATAGGAGGTAGAGAAGACAAAGATTATTTGTGCATTGTAGTAGTGCATGGGCCAGAGGCATTACTTCATTGTACTTGTAGTTTTATTTTAGACAGAGAAAGAGAGTGAACAGACGTCACCTTCCAGCTAGGTTTTCTCCAAAAAGGGTTTCCCAGAGAGAATATATTGTATCTTATGTGTGTTTGCAAGTTTATTTTTTCGTTATCTACTTTTCTACATAATTTCCATTCACATGCATGCACTGATTACAATTAAATCTAAAGATCTTAAAGTTTAATAAAATTGTAATAATGTAAAATCTCATATTTTTAATATAATATTATCATATTTATTGTGACAAACTGTGAAGTGAAATATCTATAGCAATTTACGGATAAATTTATGGCTTTCAATAAATATAAAAGAGATATATGTTAGTTTCACCTTTTCATGCTCATATGAACTACCAATGAACTTGAATTAACAGAAAGATTAATAAGGATTCTTTCTATACAAATAAGATAGGTTAGGCTTCCCAACCAATAAGTAACATCAAGAGTTTCTCGCCATCATACTTAATGCTAATAACACATACACACCTGAACACCTGAAATATGTTTGTAGCCCAATCAATTATATTGTATCCCCAACAAAGTGGATTGATCCCATCAAAACAAAGTGATGTGGAACAAAAAAAATTAGATAATATCAAAACAAAGTGATGTGGAACAAAAAAGAATTTGATATTATCTAGACAAAATGAAATAACCACGTCAAAAATTACATAAATTCAAGCGGATAACAAATTTACAAGTAATACATAAATTTAAGAGGACAACAAATTTCATAAGTAATTGGGATAAGACAAAATATTTAGGCACAAGTCACATGCTACTTCGATACCTAGCTGGGAGCAAGAAGGTGCTATCGAAACGACGAATCAACTATAAAGTATAACTATAATACATGTTCTATATCAGTTTTTCTTTTCTCAAATAGTGGAAGAAGCTTTGACATTTGGCTCGAAAGAGTAACAAAGTATTTCCCTCTGAAATATCTCAGCATAAAGGATTTAATTTTTCTGTAATTTGGATTGTTCACATTCACTAGAGTGGTCTTGGCATAAGGGCTTTTGTTTTTTATTATGTATTTCTGTAGGGTTTTGTTGGCTTTCCTTCGCAGGTGGATCTAGTCTCTCTAATGTGAATTGGCATAAGGGTTTTTGTTTTTTATTATGTATTTCTGTAGGGTTTTGTTGGCTTTCCTTCGCAGGTGGATCTAGTCTCTCTAATGTGAATTATCTCTGCCGAAGGTGAAGTTCAGCTTGGGGATAGTTCATGCATTTCGTTGACCTGTGAAAGCTATGAAGTTTTCAATTGCATGTGATCAGGCGTGAGGTAGTTTTTATTACAATCCAAGTCAGAATTTGATGACTTCATCATGCCAATCATAACGAATCGTTATTGACTCCATGGAAATTTGTTAAACACCTTGCAAAATGACGTAGTCTATGAACCTCTATGACCTCGACATCACAAAATTATAGAGCGGCCTAATCTATGACTGTGCGAAGAAGCCTAATCTCTTACTGCCCCTTGTATTACTTGTTTAATTAATATACATATGTGTTTCATGCAAAGGTTGTATAATTTTTTTTTAAATTAAATTTTCAAACTCCTCCTCACAGGAAAATTAATAAAAAAATTAAAGATAATAACTAACATAAAGTTAAATCTAGAAAAATAAAACTTGTAGGTCGGCACATGGAGCTTGCATGCAACCCACGTATCCCCTCTCCCCACTACATGTTTGGTCTTTTGAATCCTTTGTACCAGAGATTTAATGAATTTAGAGATCCAATGGTTTTTTTTTTTTAAATGGTGGGGGAGGATGGGTTAATGTTTTAGTCCCTTCAAATGCAACGTTTGAATTGACCTCCTTGAAGAAACATTGCTTTGAAGCAACAACCGATAAGGTGATTCCGGAACCAACTCGTCAATGCTGGATCTTTATTGATAGATTTTTGGTCCTATAATAATTCAACTGATAGTGCATTTTTTGTTGCAGGTCCTCTCCCTAAGGTCACATGCTCCATAGAATTCAACAAAAAGGGGTGTCCATTGTGTTTAATTGTTTTGGATAGCCCTGCAGCAACCTTCATTCATCGAGAAACATGCTTAATGAACTCTGCTTCACCGTCCATAAGTGAATGTCATTAGTTTATGGTCATTAATTTATGGTCAGCTTAAGAACAGAATGTAAAATGTTCCAATTTATTGGTTGTTTTAATAGTTTGTGTGTTGAGTGTGAAAATACGAGGCCTAATATTCCAAGTTAGCTTGGATTATTATTGCAATTTCAAGCTAGTTCTCGTTCTCGGGAAAATACGCATGCCCAAGTTGAAAAGAATGGTCCAACTTCTGTTGTTGCTCTGGATTGTGAGATGGTCAGTGGTGGACAGAATGGTTCACTTGACCTCTGTGCCAGAGTCTTCTAGGTTTATAAATAAGAAAATGTTATCTTTCATGCATATGTGAAGCCACATCTTCCTATCATAGATTACAAGTGACCAGTGACTACCTTGCCAATACAAAAATTTAAAATTGTTGTTTTAGGTTAGCTGTAGGAAATGTGATATGTTGAATGAATATCTTGTTGTAGAAAATCAACTTTGAAATTATATTTTCTAGACTACGTAAATTGTGGTGTCAGTTTGTATTCCAGGAAGCAGAGAGAAATCCATGAATGTGTTTCTATCATATCTGAAATGAAGGTATTACCATCAAATATTAAACAAAACAATAAAGAAAAACTTAATATCAAAGTGTTGGTAAATAAAAAATTTCTGAGTAAACTTATTTTCTTATGAATGAAAGAACCAATATTATTATTACAGGTCTTCGCTCTCCTAAGGCAGAGATATAAAACTTACAATAGCTTGAAATTTTAAGTGTCACCCCCAAGATTAATATTCTTTGAATCCTATCAACATGAGAGGTTGCCTTATAAAAAAATGTATTTCAGGAGAGGATAATTAGACCAGCAAGCCATCCACCAGTAAGCTCAAGCCCGCAGCTGCTACAACCATACAGGTATCTAGAGAATAAGCAGGCATGGTAAAGGCATCTATAGAAAACATCCCTTCGTTTAGATACAAGTCCATATGGTTTGGGTGGGATATATAGGGAAGTTTATACCTAGTTCTATGGGCATCAAAGGAAGCAGTTCCATCAGCAGCAAAGTGCTGCAGCAGAAAACCCACCACCAACATCAATAGTTGTATATGAAGCAAAATACAAAGACCGGACTGCATCAAAGTAAGCAGTTCCATTAGCATTAAAGCAGGAAATTCCATTAGCAAAAGAAAGAAATTCCATCAGCAGCAGAGTGCCGCAACGGTAAGCCCACCACCAGCGCCAGTAGCTATATATGAAGCAAAATACAGAGACCAGACGTACATTTGCATGGCAGCGTGGCGAAGTACGTGGAAGCTCATGGCAATGTACAAGATCAAGGGAAAATGGGGAAAATTTGCTCTAGGCAACGTATTTCTTAAATTAACTTTTTTAATGTTACTAAGTAATGTAGCATTACTTCAGCTCACAAAAATGGCTATGCTTGTGTTAGGATATATTAAGTTTTTAAAAGGTGATGTGCCTCTTTGCGGTATGTTAAGTTTTTTTTTTGAGGTAATGTGCCTCTTTGCAGTATATTAAGTTTTTTTAAGTGGAAATGTGCTTCTTTGGTGTCGAGAAGAGGTCAAATAACATTGGCATTTAAAAGTTTTGCTCGGTGAAACCTAAGAGATGGAAGTTTAAATTTTATTGAGTATATGCCATGTTGTGTTGTATTTTGACTAGAAGAGTAGGCGACCTAGCCTAAGTTTATAGTGGCAAGGAGTTAGATTTGATCCTAGAATCTGTTCAAGATAACTCTATTATCCTAGATTTAAAAAAACACATTTCTTGGTTGAATAAAATATTGTCATAAAAAACCATTTCAATAAATTTGAATAAATTAATTTTTAATATTAAAAAAGCTTTAGGTTAAAGGACATAGACTTCTTTAGTTTACGTGTCTAACTAATATGCACAAAAAAAAATGATTGATGATTACTATAGTCCCTCAGCATTGAAGGCGCAGGGACTAATAAGATTATAACCTAAATGTTGATAAGGAAAAATATCATTGACACGTAATTTGTTGATATTATGTAACCTTTTCGTCCATTAAGGTGGCAATGAAAAAACAATTCAGAGTCCACACCATCATGCATAATTGTTGTGTAAGCTTTGCTTCACATTACAAAAAAACCGTTTTTTCAGCGTTAAGATGATGGCATTTTGCTAAATTAGATAGCAGAAAAATGGTTTTCGATAAGGATGAGATAAAATGCATTATATATATATATATATATATATATATATATATCTCTGGAATTTTGCAACAAATAATTCTTATTTTGATTAATGTTTTCAAAAAAAAATGGTATAAATTGTTTTAAAATAACAAAGTTTAATTTAATTATAGTTATAAATAATAATAATAATAATGATGGTGGTATATTAAGTTAACATGTTTGAATGTAATAACATGTTTTTAATAATGACAAAGTAATGATTTTTGAAGTGATGGGAAAGCAGAGGAGGAAAAGCACAAATTTCACATGCAAAAAATATGAGTTGTTGCTCTTCTATTGATCACACAAACTTGATTTGACTACAATGAACCAATATGGGGTATTTATGTTTTTTTAACTCATGACTCAACTGATACTAACTTCAACATGCAAACACTCACTAAATTAGTCTTTTCCAAATATAGACTAAACTTGAACTTCTAATATTGAACTCAACTCAACTCAACTCACCTGCTCACTTCATGCATCACATGTACACGAGTAATTACAAATTCCAACACTCCCATTTAATTACGACCATATGACTCAACAACTCAAACATGACTTAACTATGCATGCTAAGTTTACATTAAAAATTGACTCAATCAAAACTCAAACATGTTTGTTGATCTATGTCTCAGCTAGGCTTACAATGACTCAAAACTTTAACAATTTTGCATCTTCTTTTTTCTTTCTTCGAAATTCTATATCCTCGATATTTTTTCATTCTTTGTTGTGCATTCTTGATGTAGTATTTCTTCACTTGTTGTTGCTACAATTTTTCTTTGACCTATCTTGAATTTGTTCTAAAAAGTAATCTGATCCTATATTCTACAACTTTCTCTTCAAAGACACATTCAACCATGGACTATTGCCACCACTCTTCATCTTCAAACTTTGTTTTTTACTCTACTTCTTATGCTCCATATTCCTGACTATCTTTCTTCCATATTTCTTAATAGTAGAATCATATCTCTTCTTAACTCCATTGCTAAAAAATGGTTTAAGTGAATTATTCCTCTTTTTTACAAACTTCCACGTCCTTCTCCACTTCCATCATCAGGTATTATTGCTTTTTGCTTGTATTTTGCACACTCAAGGTCATCATTAGGCTTTCATGTAAAATCATAATCATGCTCCTTTTTCTTGCTCACCATTTCATTTAATTCTTTCATTCCAACTACTTCTTTAAGAGTCTCATCAATTTGTTTAATTGGCTTCTCAATCCATTCTTTCATGAGTTTCAAATTTGCGTCAGACTTATTAACAATTTTTTTTCAACTTCTGTTGCCATGCTATTTTAGACACCAGCATATTAAAAAATATTTTTAAAAACATCTTCATTATGCTCTGCACTAATATCTTTCTTCTCTTCTTCTTCCTTCTCTTCCTCTTCAACTTCACTGAAACTATCTTACACTATTATGCCATTAATGGTTATTTTCATCAAAAAATCTTAATTCACTTTATCCTCTTCTTGATCATCAACTGTTGTTAGATCATGTACTGCTTCATATCTTATTGCTATAGTGACAACTTCAACCTTGAATTCTTCATCAAACATGGCACTTACCGTATCTCTACAATCAATCCATGTTTCAAAAAAGAAACCACACATATCATCAACATAATGTTCATCCACCCTATGATAGGTTATCTGAGAATGCATGTGCTCATTAATAATTTCAACTTCACCAAATTAATCAGTTGGTGGTGGATTCACCAATTCATACCTCATTTTGTAGTCATCATCCACATGTGTTTCGTCATAGTGGGATTCACCATCATCTGCACCATCCATATTATAGTGGAGTCCTTGAACATTTATATGCTCTTTCTTTGCTTCATACACAGAGGCTTCAACTTCTCTCTTTGCAATTTTTCCTACATCTTCTTCATCCATATGCATGTATGCACAATGGGTTTCACTTTTAGAGTCTTCAAGACCATCATCTACCTTTGAGTGAGATTCTCCAATCTTTGTTGTCCTCCTAGAGTCTTGCTCATCTACTCTCCGATCTGTGGCTAACTCAACAAATTGTGACAAATCTTGCTGGTGCATGTCACTCCCCTTACACCACATTCTTCTTCTAAGAGATTTCATGCTCCCTTGGAAGATGTACATTTTTCTACAATGCACAAAAATTTCTCATCTAATGTGTGTTTTATAAAATTCAATGCTAAAGCATTGCATACTTCATCATATGCGTTATTATACTAGTACTCAATTAACTCTTTACCTCGAAGAAAAGTCCACATTTTGATAACCCAAGAATCAAAATATTTACCAGTAAACCTAGGAGGTGGTAGCAGATCTATGCTACACCAATCACCCTAAATCTCTCTTCCATCTTCTCCTAGACTTCTTAGTTCCTTGGCTTTGGTCTGAACTTCTCTAAATATGGCAACGGTCTCTACCCTTTCTTTTTTATTCATTTTCCTAATTTGCTTCAGTCATACTTTGCGACCCATGATTGATGTCTTTCTTCTGTCTTATCATTGCTTTCCCTAGCATGAAGTTTTCTTCCCTACCGTCCACAAAAAAAATGATTTTTAACATGTGCCCCGTGAGACACCATCTTCACCCAAAAATAATATCATGCTCGACAAAAAACAAAATTATAAATGAATGAAGCTTTTTAATACCTTAAACTCTCATTCAAATCAAACCATTCTTTCACCTTTTCAAATATTTTCACAATAAAGAAAACCTTTAATTAAAGACCTTTATAACGTACTTTATAACAACCTTTTCAAAGAAAACCTTTATAACGTAAACTAGGCTTATTCTAAAGTATTTGAAAACAAAATATTCCCCCTCAAACATACGAAGGGCTTAAAACAATTGCGCGCAGGACCTTTTTGCATTTGACCTTTCACCAAATTTCGTGGTCCCTTTCAAACATGCCACTTTTCACAATGGATTGATCGTGGGTTGTGATGCTTAGTTCACGATAGCTTTACGGACTGCAGTTGTAGGTGGGTTGTAACCATGAGAGATGGCTTCTCTATGAGTGCAATGATGGTGATTTGCCGATAGCCGTGGTTGCACAAGTGTGTGGGCAGTTTTACGATTACGACTAAGATACAACCCTTCAAATTTTAATTATGATATATCTTGTGACTCTTTCCTCTTGATACAGTGGCGGCTCTGAGGAGAGGCTCTTCATTGCTCCTTAAACTAACAATAATAATAATAGATATCATTTTGGGATTCAACTGCATTAAGTAAGTCATTCACGTATGATCATTTCCATGAGAGGTAGTCGTAACGGACTAATTTCTCATGATTTTGAATAGTTCACTTAGCACTCATTACATCGAGTGATGCTCACAGGGGTGAAGGAGTGGGATTGAAACTAGTGAAATGAATCACATAGTGTCATTCATCACTTCCGGGGCTTGCACCTGGTAACCAGGACTTCCCGGGAGGTCACCCATCCCAGATCGCCTCTGGCTCAAGCGCGCTTAACTATGGATTTTTCCCCACAATCAAGCCCACTTAGCTTGCTACCCCATTTGCAAAACCTTATCAAGTATTGTGACTCATGAACCATTCAAGTAGAGATCCCTTCACTCTTTTTGAATTTAAGTATGGGGGTTTACGCAATGAATTATATTAGATATCATTTTGGGATTCAACTGCGTTAAGTAAGTCATTCACGTATGACCATTTCCATGAGAGGTACTCATAACTGACTAATTTCTCATGATTTTGAATAGTTCACTTGGCACTCATTGCATCGGGGGATGCTCAATGGGGTGAAGGAGTGGGATTGAAACTAGTGAAATGAATCACATGGCGTCAATCATCACTTCCGGGGCTTGCACCCGGTAACCAGGACTTCCCGGGAAGGTCACCCATCCCAGATTGCCTCTGGCTCAAGCGCGCTTAACTGTGGAGTTTTCCCCACAATCAAGCCCACTTAGCTTGCTACCCCATTTGCAAAACCTTAGCAAGTATTGTGCCTCATGAACCATTCAAGTAGAGATCCCTTCACTCTTTTTGAATTTAAGTATGCGGGTTTACGCAATGAATTATATTAGATATCATTTTGGGATTCAATTGCGTTAAGTAAGTCATTCACATATGACCATTTCCATGAGAGGTAATCGTAACTGACTAATTTCTCATGATTTTGAATAGTTCACTTAGCACTCATTGCATTGGGTGATGCTCACAGTGCTGAAGGAGTGGGATTGAAACTAGTGAAATGAATCACATAGCGTCAATCATCACTTCCGGGGCTTGCACCCGGTAACCAGGACTTCTCGGGAGGTCACCCATCCCAGATTGCCTTTGGCTCAAGCGCGCGTAACTGTGGAGTTTTCCCCACAATCAAGCCCACTTATCTTGCTACTCGATTTGCAAAACCTTAGCAAGTATTGTGCCTCATGAACCATTCAAGTAGAGATCCCTTCACTCTTTTTGAATTTAATTATGGGGGTTTACGCAGTGAATTATATTACATATCATTTTTGGATTCAACTGCATTAAGTAAGTCATTTAAGTATGACCATTTCCATGAGAGGTAGTCATAACTAACTAATTTCTCATGATTTTGAATAGTTCACTTAGCACTCATTGCATCGGGTGATGCTCACAAGGGTGAAGGAGTGGGATTGAAACTAGTGAAATGGATCACATAACGTCAATCATCACTTCCGGGGCTTGCACCCGGTAACCAGGACTTCCCGGGAGGTCACCCATCCTAGATCGCCTCTAGCTCAAGCGCGCTTAACTGTGGAGTTTTCCCCACAATCAAGCCCACTTAGCTTGCTACCCCATTTGCAAAACCTTAGCAAGTATTGTGCCTCATGAACCCCAAAATGATATCTAATATAATTCACTGTGTAAACCCCCATACTTAAGTTCAAAAAGCGTAAACCCCCATACTTAAATTCAAAAAGAGTGAAGGGATCTCTACTTGAATGGTTCATGAGGCACAATACTTTCTAAGGTTTTGCAAATGGGGTAGCAAGCTAAGTGGCATTCATTGTGGGGAAAACTCAACAGTTAAGCGCGCTTGAGCCAGAGGCGATCTGGGATGGGTGACCTCACGGGAAGTCCTGGTTACCGGGTGCAAGCCCCGGAAGTGATGATTGACGCTATGTGATTCATTTCACTAGTTTCAATCCCACTCCTTCACCCCTGTGAGCATCACCCGATGCAATGAGTGCTAAGTGAACTATTCAAATCATGAGAAATTAGTCAGTTATGACTACCTCTCATGGAAATGGTCATACGTGAATGACTTACTTAACGCAGTTGAATCCCAAAATGATATCTAATATAATTCACTGCATAAACCCCCATACTTAAATTCAAAAAGAGTGAAGGGACCTCTACTTGAATGGTTCATGAGGCACAATACTTGCTAAGGTTTTGCAAATAGGGTAGCAAGCTAAGTGGGCTTGATTGTGGGGAAAACTCCACAGTTAAGCGCGCTTGAGCCAGAGGCGATCTCGGACGGGTGACCTCCCGGGAAGTCCTGGTTACCGGGTGCAAGCCCCGGAAGTGATGATTGACGCTATGTGATTCATTTCACTAGTTTCAATCCCACTCCTTCACCCCTGTGAGCATCGCCCGATGCAATGAGTGCTAAGTGAACTATTCAAAATCATGAGAAATTAATAAGTTACGACTACCTCTCATGGAAATGGTCATACGTGAATGACTTACTTAACGCAGTTGAATCCCAAAATGATATCTAATATAATTCACTGTGTAAACCCCCATACTAAAATAATAATAATAACAAGAGTAGCTTTGCAGACTGCTATGACGAAGTTTATTCTTTATTTAATCGTTAAATCTCTCTTATATCAATTTGATGGGAAGGCAGAGGAGGAAGGGCACAAATATCACACACAAACAATATGAGTTGTTGTTTTTCTATTGATCATACAAACTTGAATTGATTACAATGAACCTAATATGAGGTATTTGACACTTTCTAATAGTGACTCATTCAAAATAACTTCAACATACAAACACTTACTAAATTAAGCTTTCCAACTATAGACTGAACTCTAACTTCGAATATGGGACTCGACTTAACTCAACTCAACTCAACTTCCTACTTCATACATCAGATACAGACCAGAGTACAACATGAAGCTCTCACCTCTTTCTCTAAAGCGTGGCACCCTTGGTCTCTCGCTCTAGGTGCTTTTCCTTAGATGAACTTTAGTGAAGGGTGTTCGTGGTAATGGTGGTTCTCCTTGGGTTCTTGGGAATCAATAACTTCATATCAGAACCTGTGGTTGAGATGCATTTGACTCAAGATAAAAACCTTTAGATGCATAGGCACTGAATTGAAGTTCCATGGAATTTGTTAAAGAGATCTATTACAAAATTTTGAAACAAGTTTATCATTTCTTGGACCCAATGCACCTTCACAACAATCGGAACTATCGAAACCCCAATTGACAGTAAGAAACACTTTTGTAGAAAACACAAAATTCAGAAGTAATGGAAGTTCTTCATGGTATATATAATCTAGTTAGACTAAAAATAGCCCCACTTCATCATCATTTGCTACACTTAAACAAATGCTCTGCAAAGCTTACACCCCTCAACATATTGCACGCCATGATGATTTCCCTTATCTACAGCGAGATATTTTTATTTAAGCATCGTTAGAACTTTGGAGTGGATAGAATAAATAATATCGAGGTCGGAGATTTGGTATACTGTTCACAGATGCTCAACTCTATTATATTAGAAATGAACATTTTGTTACCAACATAAAAATGCATAGATTATCCCTGGGAAGTTGAAATGAAAATGAATTCTTCACGATCCAAGTGCCCAAATAGACACTAAATTTATCCAGCAAAAAATCTAAAGATTTGACAAAAAAATCTTTAGCCAACTAGCCATAAATATTAAAAAATGTGTATATAGCTATAAATATTAAAAAATGTGTATATAGCTATTCTTATTGAGTATATGAAAGTGTGATGGAGACGAATGAAACCAACACATGAACCTTCAATCAAGGATGTAGATTGAATTCTTCATAGTAATCGAGTAGTAATAGCTTCACTTTCACTATCAATGTATTCATTGCATTGTGTACATCATTCCTCCAATTATTTGGCAAATGAAATCACAGGAAAGTGAAAGAGAAAATATAGAGCAACATGATGGATGGATGGACAACAACAACCAGAAATTTTTTTATATTTTTCTATTTACTACCTTTTAGATTAATAAGGGCAAGAGGTAAGGATAGCAAGCATGTGGGTTTTACCGGACCCTTGACCCCGCCTAGTTATACTATAGCTTCGGGGACTAGGGAATTTTGGAGGATTTTTCTGGCTAGACCCATGATCTAATCGCAACTAAGGTTAGTATTCACTTCAATATTAAGACATTCAAATGTTTATGTGCTTAGTATTTATACAAATTACTTATTAGGATTTATAAATGGCATCACCTACCTAGCGAAAAAGTTACCTCTGACAAATTGTTTTTCAAAAGATTTAAAAACAAGGGTGTTTGAATAGTGTTTTTTTATAGTGAAAATGTTGGAAAATCTAATTCAAACGAATTACTAGGTGTCATGATTGTCCATCCAAGTGTCACAGTTAGTTAGAGTTCAGTCCAGTGAAGTTGAGCTCTGGTTTAGTCCAACTGCAATCATTTATTAGTGAAGTTTCCCATGTAATTCTATTTCACTGATTTTGAATATTAAAAATAACATTCTTCTCTTCTGTTTTCATTTCTTAACATTGTATCAGAGCTTTTGCATACTGCACCTTGAAAAAAAAGCATTATGAGCGAAGTGAACGCAATAGAGAGAAGTAGCGAGCTTGCATAAGACTCTTTGAGAAGCCTCCTAAGAAGAAGCAGCAAAGAGAAAGCCAAATCTGAAGAAAAAGGCCGAAATTTTATTTTTAAGAAAATTTGTTAGTGCTCAATGTACCCATGCCCAAAGAGAACATGCGATGAACTTGGCAGAGTTACGAAATTCACTAAAACTACATTACAACGCTTCCATACACCATCGAAAAGTGCGCTGACGGTTTAAGTGACAGAGTGTCGCAGGGCGTTGGAGACGAATCACATTGGAAGCTCGGCGCATCAAAAGTCAACGAAATTTGGGCGTGACTGGAAGCACCACAAAGCTGTTTCGAAACCCCGCTAGGTTGCTTTGAGAAGTCTGCAGGATCCCACATGAAGCTTGAAAATTCTGCGCCAATCAAAGCACGAAAAATCCAAGCTCGAAAGTCAAATATACCAGTCAAGTGGTTTTTTAAAAAGTTCATCTTTCAATGGTGATTATTTTTTTTTTAATTACATGGTGAATCGGTAATTGCCAGGCCTAATCTAGGGGAGACCCAGGGTCAAACCTCATAGCTACCACTATAACACCAAGAGCATAACCAACCACCTGCAAGTAGGGTATACTAAATTCCTATAATTTTAGCAAGAGCAGATTCAATTCTGAAACTTCTTTCATAGAGGAGAGTTATTTCAATTTTTTTTTGAAAAATTTCGAAATCCCTTTTTCAAGAAGGGTTATTACAAAAGTGTTTTAAAGGGTTCTTTAAAATTGGTCTAAAAATGTTTTATATAAAAGGGAGCTAAAGAGGACTTCAAGGTATTTTTAATAAAGTGCTCATGTAATCCTTTTAAGAGGGTTTTATTTGAAGTTTTATTCGCAAAAGAACAAAAAAGCATTCGACATTTTTATTAAAACAGTTATTCAAAAAAGAGTGGTATTGTTGATTATAGTGGTGTAAAAAAAATTTTATTAGGGTTTTACGAGAGAATTTGTGGAAGTGTTTTTCTTGTGAAAAAATATTGGATGGAAAATGTATTGAAAGTGAATTTATTTGAGATTCATGAGCCACTATAACCAGAACCAAAGCCAGAGCTAGAGTTGAAGTTGAATTTGTTAGAAGACGAACAACAAAGTAGCCACTGCAGAGGAAACTACTATATCTACAGGTCAATTTGCTTGTTGAGTCGTAGCCAGTTAGCACTCAACAAATGGGAAAACCCAAAAGGTTGAGAAGGTCAAAATGACAACAGAAAATGTTTGAGATATTTTTAGATTTGGAAGTGAAAATGTAGAAGAACGTGTTAGGCCCCTATACTACTAGTGTAACGCCTTATTGTTATTAGTATAACCCACTTATTATATTGATGTACTCATGTAGTGCCCATATTGTTATTATTGTGCCACATAGAAGCCCACTATTATTATTATTGTTATGTCGGCTCTGGTTATGTTATGACCCCTTAGACTCCTATATATAAAAAGGAGGTCTTTTCATTTGTATCAGGGAAGAATTGTTCATTGGTTGCCCCCTCGAAGAGGCTAAATTCTAAGGCATGGATCTCTCTTTTCTATCTTTTTGTGAGCTGGTTTCATAACATTGTACTTACCAGCAGAAGATTCCACATGGGACGGCAAGAATTTTATACAGAAGCATCAAGAACTACTCAAGCGTTGAGGACAACACTTTTTGAAGGAGAGGGGCGTGTTAGGCCCCTATACTACTAGTGTCACCCCTTATTGTTATTAGTACAAACCACTGATTATATTGATGTACCCATGTAGTGCCCATATTGTTACTATTGTGCCCCATAGAAGCCCACTATTATTATTATTGTGCCCTTACATTATTATTGTTATGTCGGCTCTGGTTATGTTATGACCCCCTAGACTCCTATATATAGAAAGGAGGTCTTTTCATTTGTATCATCCAAGAATTGTTCATTTAATGTAATGTAAAGGAGGTTTCCCCCTCGAAGAGGCTGAATTCTAAGGCGTTGATCTATCTTTTCTTGAGTTGGTTTAATAACATAATCCACTTTCTTCACATAATCCATGAGGACCACACCACTCCCGCTAATGCAGCGAATACCAACAGATTCGGACTCAGGAACCTAAAATATCCCTAATGTGCAGTTAAAAACTCCAGGTAAAAGGAACCTCTAGGAAAATAAAACGGCCAGTCACAAGTCTCAACCAAGCGAAATAGTCAGAAACAACAAGAAGGACTATACCCTAGCTGAAACCCCCATTCGAAAATGTTGCCATCGCTCTTCTCCAACTCCTCCCCCCCTCCAAAAATTCAACTTACCTCCATCCTTATATATCACATCATGTAATAAGTTATTTTCAAATTAATGCCTAGAAAAAGCTAAAGATTGACATTTGTGCGCAACAAGTTCATTCTACATCATACTTAAAATTGACCACCTCCTACACTAAGATAGTGTCCCCATACCTCCAGCGATTTTCATAATTACCCTCAAAATAAAGTGTTGGTTGGGCAGGTTATCTACAAACAATTTTCCATCTTCATTCATATATTTTTCCATTATATATACTTACTCTCATACATAAGTGTTATTTTACATTGATGTATGTGGCTAGCATTATGAAGCAAAAAAAAACTCAAATATTGTTGTCACCTCTACTCATATACAAACATTTTTTGTATGTTCCTTGCATTTTGTAAAATACATTTGCTATATATATATATATATATATATATATATATATATATGAATATCATCCATGCTTCTTTTGTGACATAAACAATGAGGGATATTTCAAGGCTAATTGATTTTATTAGCATATTGCAATGCCCTACACATTACTCTTACTCATTGTTCTATGATTTTGATCACCAATTCATGTGGGAATAAAAATGTTTCATTCCTCCTACCATATTAATTATATCACCATACATGTTCTCATTACACTTGTCTAGTTGCATGCGTGGACAATTCAATTTCCCATGTTACATCTTTTCCCTTGTGTGTATAAACCAAATACTTGAGCACTTGCGTGAAACATGATTTTAAATAATCCTTTACTTTTTTATTATATATTTATGCTCAAAAAATTAACGGTTGCATGAAAAATTTTATTGAGCATAGTACAGTATGAGTTTCTTTAGCATAGGTTCATAAGGAAATAGAAGAGATCGAAACAAAAGAACCAATATGTCATGGAGGGAAAATAGGAACAATTCAAGTTTTCTATTCACTTTGATGCGGACTATGAGGAGTTCAACCAGTTGACCTAGACTAGTCTCTTATAGCTCGGAGGTCCTCCTACCCCGCATGCTTCTTAGAGCATGCCTCATCCGCATCCGAGCATAATGGAAATTCTAGAACCTCATGCACCCCAACAGCAACCAATTCAGAATGATGGTTGGGATACCAACCCTATCAGGCCTGCATTCGGATTTACACATTGGCCTATTATTTCTCATCATTCAATCCACCTTATCATCATTCCTCCTCAGATACCCTTTGCTTTATCTCAAGCCATTTATTTTCATGCTTAGCAACCCCCTAATTCCCCTACACACCCGGAATTGAGAAATTTATATATATCAACCATGCTTCTACACTCACCCTCTAAGGCCACTTCATCACATACGCATTTTGATGGTCCATGGTTGAAGGAGGGGGAAGGAGAGAAATTTGGCTCCAAGACATGCATCCAAAGATACAAGGAGAGAGGAAGGAGGAGGAGAAGAGACCATCCTACATGGTTGGCCCTAGCAGGCCTCTTGAGCTGACTTGAGTTATTTCTTTGATATGATATGTTTTTAGTTCACTTTACACAGACTTATTTCAGATTATGAGACTTTTATGTTTTTAGGATAGCATATTACTTTTTGACTATGGCACATATTTTGATGACATTATGGTTCATGGGAGACACAAATTTGTTCCATATGCTTGTTTATAAATGTTTATCGATATTATCCTACTTCATATATGTGATTATTATTTATGGTGAAGGTATTCTCTGATGTCCTATTTATACATGTTATATGGGAGTTATAAGGTTGATGAGAATATTTCATAGACATAGTTGGGGACCCTACCGACTAATTAAAAATAATAATTAATTAAAAATACCCCTTCTAAATGCTTTCTCTTTAATAAAAAAGAAAAACACTATAACATAATACAAATATTAGTTATGAGATTGTTTTTCCCTCCAACCACACTAGGAGAGTATAAAACTAAATAGAAGGCCCATAAGGGAGGATGGAAAATAGTAGTGAGGAGAGATATGCATAAGTTTGGAAATTTTTCATTGTTCTTTGGTTCATTTATTATAGAGTACTAGAGCTTACATGTTTTGGTGACAGCATAAATCCTTCAAGGAGTGACAAGGAGAAAGTCAGCTCATCAATTTATGGTTCTTTTATTAAGGTTTTTGTTCATTTTCTTGCATTACTATGTGTTATTAGAATGTATAATATTTTTTCATATCAGTGTTAACTATTGCACCTTTTGCAGAAAACATTGTTGATCTAGTCTTATCGAAAGAGTCCCAATTTCCTGGCATTTTGTCTTACTTATTATTTGGCATTTCAGGTGTCTATGTATGACTACTCTTACAACCTATACATTTTAAAGTTGATTTATGGTCCTAATTCTCATAGGATTCATCCAAAATAGTATGTTGTACTCATAATTGTATCAATAAAATCGGTTATTGACAGCCTATATTTTTCTGGCATATTTCTATTGTAATTTTACTTTATGTTGTTAAATTTTTGGAGAAAATTTTATGATATTAGTTGATAAAATTGTTGGTCAATTGATATCATATTTTATAACATACCCATGCATTCTCATGGCTGATAGGGTATGATCATAAAAATATGCTTATAACTTTATTTATCAATATGTTGTCAATTTGTTAAAGTTTCAAGTTATTTACTTTATGCAATGTATATGGTTGTTTATATTGCCATGTTTCTATTTGTTTCATTGTTGTAAGTAGTTTTCTTTTCTTTTATTTTACAAATATGTTGTATATAAGTGTAATTTGATTATGGGCACTAAACCCCATGTCTAGTCCCATTATCTCACTAGCCCAGTGATATTCCAGGAAGTCGGTAGCAAAGCACAAGAAACTTGACTTAAAAAAAAAAATGGGAAGAAAAAATATGTACCCAAAAGAGTTATGCTTGTTGTCTACAAGGTTGATCATCCATGATTATGTTGATGTGGGATTTTTTTCATTGTCAAAGCATCCTAATCCACTAAGATAAACTCCCAAGATGTGGTTCGGACCCTATATGGTGGACCCTCTAGGTTATGGTAATGGCATGCCAATTTTATATTTAAGTTATAAAAGTGTGTATAAGTTGTATAAAATATAAATCATGTAAAGTAAACCCTAGTATTATGAGTGAATGAATATAAAGTGGAATTGAAATTCAATAATAAATCAATTAAAAGAATGAATAGTTGAAAATATTTGATTAATTTTATATTAAATAGAAACAAATGTATAACATAGCATAACATAGTCTAAAACCATCGAAAAACTCCAAGGGGTAAAGCGAAGAACAGCGAAGAGGCGGCGTCAAAATTTTTCGCCACTGGTTTCTAGGGTTTTTCCACTGCGCGGGGGCGAGGAGGCTGAACCCTAGCTACCTCTACCCTCGGTTTCGCCTCTGCTTATTTGGCCGAGACCGGATGGGTTTCTAGCTGTTGCAGATGGTACTTGTTGGACACGTGCTGGCCTTTCCTCTGTTGTTTTGGAGCGTTGAGGGAACATGGATGTGGAGGTCCTGACCATCTCTATGTTTTTTGTTTCACGCCACTGCAACATGGTTGGGTGTGTTGGGGTTTTTGAAGGCTGTTGTGAAAGTAAGGGGCCGTGGTTTTTACTTTTGGTTCGTCTATTTCAGGAGGAGAGTTTTGAGGGGGTGGGGGAGGAGTGGCTACCCTAGCTACTTTTTTCCCCATTTCGTGCCTCTCTTTCTTGTCCAGGCTGCCAGGTTTAGAGCTTCCTGTCTTGGTTTCTCTCCTCAGGAGTTTATCTTCCGCTTGTGGTGGTTCGGTGTCGGGTCTGAGTTGAATGGTTGGTTTGTTGCCTCTCTCTTGGGGCTACACCACTGCTTTCTTTACTGTTTTATTGTAATGGGTATGGGTTTTCTTTGGGCTCCTGTTTCTGCAGGTTTGCTGGGGTTTACATACCTATTTTTTGTTATTTTTATTCTCATATACTCCCTATGTGGAGGAATGCAAAAAAAAATTTCCATTTATGACAAGGAAATGCCTCACTCAAGTAATGCTCTGCATATAAAAAATGTAATTTTCTCCTATAATGAAAATTACGACTTTTTCCACGGGGAAAAAAATAGTCTAAAACCATCATGATTTTAATAGCAAGTCAACAACTCATGTAAAAATATGATTTAATGCCAAGAAATGTTTTGAAAGCACAACTCCTAGGATAATTGAGATCCCATTCACATAAATAAGATAGTTTTCATTCAATAAATAACAAATTCATATCTATTAACTTATCACTAATAATGTCTCAATTTCCTTTTGCAAGATAACATGTCTCAAAAAATGAGGACCCCCCTCTCTAAGTAATTACACTTTTATACAAAATTGAGATTTGGAAAGTGAAGTGACTTAGCTTATTACTTCACCTTCCCTTGAATTGTCATTGTAGATTTAATTCCTTGTGTCCATGAGTCCCTCTACATATTCCTTCCTTTCAATACGCCTTATTTACATCAAAAGAGATAGGTGAAGTTCAATCCTACTTTTTGGTGCATTATGCACATGAAAATGTATTATGCAGACCCTTGGTCAAGGTTTTAGTTGGATCAAAGTTTTAAGCCCTAGGTTGAGGATTTAAACCTCAATTGAGATTTTTAAAACAAAATCAACTATTATGTCAAAATTACCTCAATAAGGCTTTAAAATATCCTGATCAAGGGTTCTTAAATCCCTCAATTGAGTTATTTTAAAACCCTCAATTGAGAGATTGAAAGTCAAGAATTTTCCCCATTTTTACAAGTTTTCATGACTTGCAACTTCCAAGAGGTGAAATCCATTCATCTCTTCCATGAAAATTGGTGGATTTGGTGCGCATAGATTCACTATTGAATCCTCTATCTAATTGTTGAAGTCCAAAATTGTCTTCTTTTTTACTACTCTTTTTGCTTTCCTTTTCGTCCTTTTCCTAATAGTTTTACTACATTTACAAGTTGAAAGGTCACCTCAGATATGCTCAAACATCATAAAATTTATCAATAATTCATGGTTTATAATCTATTGTTTCTTTATGAAATTTAATCAAAACATTCTTATAGTTATCAAATTACACTCATTCTACATCTAACCAAAGATTTTGCAATTATATCCATGGTTAGACAGGTTCCAACATGTTGGAGAAGGAATAAAGGATATAGGTAGATGGAAAATGATCAACACATGGACATCCACCTATCATAGTGATCTGGCAAGTCACCCAGTTCGAGAGATCTAATGGTCAAACCAAAAGTCAACTCTTGTTATCGTTATCCAATGATGCGCGGGATTTGGCGGAGGTTCATGGCATTATCAAGTGAGCGTGGAATTGGACTAGAAGAATTTGGAGTTTATATGTCAAAATCAAAATCTTCTTATGATTTTCTCTTTTGATAGCAAATCATGAGAAGAAAGACTTCAATTTCAATTTAATTTCTAAGTTTCCAAAGTAGAAACTTGATTCTCATCTTATGACTCTTAAGAAATATGTTTAAGAGAGGATTATAAAAGGCCTTGAGGCGAAGTAATAGGAATTGTTACTTTTGTTAAATTTGTAATCACTTGTTATTTGAATACTTTAGCATTTAATACGAATACTTTTTTCTTTGGTGACCAATGTGTGGCTAAGTAGTTTGATATTTGATTCAGTGCTTGCACTCAACAAGAGGGCCCCTGGAGAGTTATAAGACTAGATTAGTTTATGGTTATGTTAATTTTAATTCCTTAGATGAATAGTCCTTTCTTCACTACAATTTGTTGATTTTTTTATTAGTATTTTATTCATTGATTTCTAGTTTAATTCTCATTATTTTGAACAAGTTGAGCGCTCATAAAAAGACAAAAACATGTCCTTTTCATAGTTTATTTCATTCAGTTTTTTCATTTTTATTTCATGGGTAGTGGACAAAGCAACTCAAAAGTATAGCTACGCACAATAGTAGTCCTTCTGAGTTACATTCTAGTTTGTTATTTTGCTAAGGTAATTAGACTTAGATTTATTCTTTAGTTGAGTTTAATAGAATTTTGATTTGCAAGAGAATTTGGAATATCTCAATTTCCCGCAAATAGAATTAGAATTTCAATTCTACCATTAGAATAGACTTTACAATTCATTTCAAGTATAATAATTTTTAATTTGTGTTGTAGTAGAGTAAATTTTGATTCAGTTCAAATAGAGTCACTTTGAATTCTTGTTGTAATAGATTAAAATTCAATTCAGTTTGATAATTATAATTTATAATTGATTTCGCCTTGAAGTTTGATTTGCTTTGAAAACAGTAATTTCGATGGAAAGAACATATGCGTAGGAATATGTTGAGTTAATATAGTCACATTCATATTTAGTTTAATTTCATTTTTTAAAATAAAAGAACTCCTAGCATATATTGTGCACATGCACTTCACAAGTACACGAACCTTGGTTGACAATTAATGAAGTAATTTAACCATCAATTAAATTACCCAAATTTTTGGTGTCATTGTCGGGAAGTGTATATAGGACTTTATTTTTGGTTTGCATGTCATCTTAGATGCATTCATCCTATATATGCATAATTAAATCATGTTAAAATCATCTAGGTATATTTGTAAGTAGAAGTAGAGGACAAAGTTCAATACCAACATCACCACTCACCTCCACTAGACCATGTAGTGCCACACCATCCCCTAATTCTCGCATTCCATCTATAGCAGGTAGAAATAGACTTCCTAAGGTGCATAGATCTAAAATCCAACCTAGGGACTCACCAACTTAATCCACTGAAGTTGTAGTTGAATAACCCACATCCCCTACTGAAGGAGTTATATTTCTCTCTTCAACAAGAGAACAGCTCTTAGGACATGAGTTATAAGTTCCTAGTGAAGAAGTTGAGGAAGCTTATTTCGAAATACCATTAGTAGAAGAACCAGAGAAAGAGATAGATAATCCTATTATCAAACCCTATATTAGCTCTAAAGAATCTACAATGGAAGGGAAGGGGAAGGAGAAGTACATAATCTAGATGGTGACCTTAGGATTGGAGGAGGAAGAGGAAAAGGATGAAATAGAGGACGAGGTGGTAGAGGAGGTAGGGGAGAACTAGATCCTTATGTATTTCCTATATTTGATGAAGATACCACAACCATAATGAAAAATATCTCACCTTATATTCTTCCTAATTTTTATGGCCTAAGAACTGAGGATACATAAACGTTTATTTTTGAGTTTGAAGTATTATGTAGATCTTATGACTACTTACTTGATACTCAAGAATTGAAACTATTTCCATCCACTCTAAAAGGCATAGCCCTTAAATGGTTTATGGGTCTAGGAATACATCGTATAAGAACATGCGAGAAGATGAAAAGGGTGGTCCTAGAAAATATAAAGATTATTGTATGCCCCATAACCTTAAGGATGAAGTCTTTAAGATGATGCAAAAGGAGGATGAAAGCCTTGAAGACTTAGTGGAAATATTTGCCTACAATATTAAGAGGGCTAAGATACATGATTTAGATGAGGAAAAATTGAAAGCTCTTTTCTTAGATGATTTAGATGAGTGGATTGACCTCCTCAACTTGATGGGAAAAGGAGATGTTTCTCAACTTTCATTTAGTGAAATATGTGAGTTGTGCAAACATATCTCGAGAGGTAAGGTTAGATCTATTAATAATCTAATAGATCAAACTGTCTTAAGAGTTATAAATTTGTAACCAGAACAGTGAGTAGAGCAGAATTAGGCAATTTGGTTGACAACTTCAAAACAGATATTCTTCGGAATCTTAGCTAACAACTATATACTCACAAAATATGAAACAAGCAGAAAACTGAGAATGTTGCATTATCTATCTTCTATCTAGATGTAGGAAAAGGCATGCTCTGAGAGAATGTCCTCTTGATAGTGTAGAAATTTGTGTCATGTGTGTTGAAAATCATGATACAAGGCAATGTCCTTCAATACGTAGGCTTAAAGATTTCTTTCAGGGTGAAGTTGGAACAAGCCAAGTTGAATCACTTTACTTTATTTCTATAAGACCATGGCAATCCCAACATCTAGGTATGACACAAGGTTTTAACACTCAATGCCAATCATATGTACAACCATAGAATAATTGGACTACACCTATGCCTTGGAATTCTTAGCCACCCCAACCTCAAAATCCATCTTGGGCACAAGTTTGGCAGAATTCGTATGGTGAAAATCCTCAATTCCAATAACCTTATTCCCATTATCCGCCTCAATACTACCCTTCTCAACCAACCCAACCTCCTCGACCTCAATTCCAAGCTCAACCACAAAATCGACCACTTTCATTACCATCAACTCCATTTCCTCAAAAATCAAACTAATTACTTGCTCAACCACTCCCAAACCAAAACAATAAAAATAAACAACCTCTCTATAATGTAGAATGCCAAATTTTTCAAAATTGTATGATAACCCCCTTAGGTTTAAATGATGTCTAACTTAGATCTGGTAGGGTTTTAAAAAAGAAGTCATCACTAGTTGTCATCCAAAAATCTATAGAGGGTGAATTTTTTGAAAAATAAATACTTCTTGATCAAGAGAAGACTCATCCAAAGGAAGATGTTCCTACACATTTAGATGATAACCAAATAAAACTAGCTTCTATAATTCCTCTATTAGAACAACCCTTTTTTTCCCTACAAGATCCCCCTTTTCCTGAGAGGCTTAAAATTGATCAGGGAATAGAAAGGAAAATTGTTTTACTGCAATATGATATGCTAGATGAATTGAAAAATATTTGCATCAAAATTCCTTTTATCCCAGCTATAAAGGAAATACCAATATTTTCAAAAACAATTAAGGATTTGTGCATTAAAAAACCAAGAAGAAAAAGAAAAGATGTCAAGAAAATCCAATTGGTATGAAAGATTGTTGATATTATGATGGGGAAACCAATAGTTCAAAAAGGTCTAGATCCGAGTAGCCCTATTGTAAAAATTCACATTAATGGTATTGAAATTCCAAACACCCTGATTGATTTAGGAGCATTCACCAATATTATGAGCGAACAACATATGGATCAATTAAAGCTTCCCAATCTTCAATATACCCCAACATTATTACAATTAGCAAATAGCTAGTTATCAAACCGGATGGTATTTTAGAAGATATGTATGTCTCTTTAGATTCATGGGAGTACTTTGTAGATTTTATGATTTTAACTCCCAAGAATAATTTAGGAGGTCATCCATTGATCCTCGGTAGACCATGGTTAGCTACAATTGATGCATTCATAAGTTGTAGATATGGTGATAGGTAAATCTTTGATAGTATCTCTACTAAGAAATTCACATTGTATCCACCTGCAAAAATGATAACTTAAGTAGAAAGTGAAGTTTGGATAGATGATGATAATGAAAACTTTGATAATATTCAACCAATATTTACTTTCACAAATAGATGGGGAAGATCACTTAAAACAAATTATGAAAATAATAGTTTGTCTTCATACTATGAGCAAGATCAAAGTTTTCAAGGACAATGTAATATTGAATATTTACCATCGCATCAAATGTATTTTCATTCTATGGAAAAGTTTGGAAACTCCTTAATAGAAATATTTCCATGTAAAACATTAAACATCAATAATAACCTGGAAAAGTTTCAAAAGAGAAAGTTGATAAAGATGCTACAAAAACATTCCTCTGGTTATGCATGGGAATATACTGATATGAAGGGCATTGATCTTAAAGCATGTATGAATCACATTTATATTCAAGAAAATGCCAAACCAGTTAGAAAACCTCAGAGAAGAATGAAACCTAATCTGAGAGAAATTGTTAAGGAGGAATTACAAAAGTTACTTAATGTGGATTTTATTTATCTGATATCAAACAGTCAATGGGTTTCACCTTAGGTGATTGTTCCAAAGAATAATGGAAAATAGAGAGTGCGCATTGATTATAGGTAATTGAATAAAGTTACTTTGAGAGATCATTTTCCACTACCTTTTATAGATCAAGTACTAGATACCTTAGGAGGAAAGAAATAATTTCCATTTCTTGATGGTTCTAGCGATATAACCAAATCCAATTGGCACCAGAGGATCAAGACCAAACAAACTTTACATGTCCATGGGGTACATATGCCTATAGGGTTGTTAGGAAACCAACTCACAAAAAGATAGAAAAGATAGACCAACGCCTTAAAAATAGGCCTCTTTGAGGGGGCCACCTCCTGTACATTACACTAGTAGTATAGGGACATAACAAGGGTACAATCTTTTAGGTTATGTAATGCACCTGCAACATTTCAAAGAGAAGTTTTGGGTATCTTTTATAATCTAATTCAAGATTGTGTGGAAGTTTACATGGATGATTTTACTGTCTATGGAAATACTTTTGAAGAAGCTCTTGAAAAAATAAAAATAAAAAGTTCTCATTAGGTGTAAAAAAACAAATATTTCATTAATTCATGAGAAACTGTTTAAGATGTTTAATGAAGGAATCATTTTAGGCCACCATATTTCAGGTGATGGAATTAAGGTGGACACATCTAAGGTAGAAGTAATTTCTAATATTTCAATTCCTACTTGTCAAAGAGATTTTAGAAGTTTTCTTGGTTTCACTGGATATTATAGAAGATTCATAGAAAACTTCACAAAATTAGCCTCTCCACTTTTTAAACTTCTAACAAAAGATTGTTAATTTGTTTGGAATTCCGACTTCCATGAAGCATTTGAGTCATTCAAGACGAAAATCGTTGAAGCATTAATTTTAAGGGGACCTAATTAGTATCTTCCTTTTCATATTTCAACTGACGCTTTAGGCACAGCTCTAGGAGCTATGTTGGACAGAAATATCTAACTTTGTATGTTATTTATTACACAAGAAAAAAATTGACTCGTGAAGAGTTAAATTATACTATAACGAAAAAGGAATTTTTAGCTATTGTGAATGCCATTAACAAGTTTTGACATTATATCACTGGTTATGAAACTTTTATTCATACTGATCATTCTGATATTCGATATTTAATGAATAAACCATTACTGGTAGCAGGATCACAAGATGGTTGTTGTTGTTGCATGAATTCAATATTACTATTCTTGACAGAACAAGAAAAGAAAACACAATTGTTGATTTCTTTTTAGAATGCAGAATGATAGTAATGATGTTCCTGTAAAAGATAATTTTCCTAACGAATATCTTTTTGCAGTATCTATTAAAACTCCTTGGTTTGTATATATTACTAATAATTTGGCTACAAGAAAGTTACCTCCACAATTATCAGCGAAAGAGAAGCAGAAAGTTATCAAATCTAGTGCAGCTTATTCTTGGACAGATGGAGAATTATACAAAATTAGACCTGATTTAATCATCCGAATATGTCCTCCAGAAGATGAAGTACCATAAATATTGAAAACTTGTCATGATGAACCATGTGGAAGACATTTTGCTGGTATAAGAAATGGTTACAAAGTCCTTCTTTTGGGATATTATTGGACTTCTCTTTTTAAAGATTCCAAGGAATATGTCAAGAGATGTGATAGCTACCAAAGAATGAGAAAACCCATTCCATCAGATGAGATGCCTCTACAACCATAGGTACTTGTAGAGCCTTTTGAAAAATGGGCTCTAGATTTCGTTGGTCCAATCAATCCCCCGTCTAAACAAAAAGGGTATATACTTGTTTGTACATATTATGTTACAAAATGGGTAGAAGCTAAACCACTTCCTTTTGCAACTGAAAATGTTGTAGTTACATTTCTTTTTGAGGATATTTTTACTCGGTTTGGTGTCCCAAGGGAAATCGTGATAGATCAAGGTACTCAATTCACATCCAAGTTGGTGTAGAAAATAATGGAGGATTACAAAATCAAACATCGGAATTCTATTCCATATCATCCACAAGCCAATGTGCAAGTGGAATCTAACAATAAGGTACTTGAAGCAATTCTAGCCAAGAATTTTCATTTTCAAAGAAGAGATTGGGTAGAAAGGCTTCCAAGGGCACTATGGGCATAATGCACCAGATGGAGAAATACAACTGGACATACTCCCTATGATCTTGTCTATGGGAAGCAAGTTTTGCTTCCAATTGAGTTTCAAGTGGAGACCTTTAGGACAATAGCAAAATCGGACTTGATCTATCTGAAGCTTAAAAACAAAGCTTAGCACAATTGAATGAGCTAGATGATATTCGAAAAGATGTTATCGAAAGAACCAACATAGTTCAGCAACAGAGATAAAGATAGCATGACAAATTCGTAAAGGCTAAAAGGTTCAAACCAAGTGATTGGGCTCTTCTTCTTGATTCTAAATTCAAATATTTTCAAGGAAAGTTTCAAACTCACTGGCTTGTTCCCTATGAGATAGATATTGTATGTGATAATGGAGCAGTGAAAATCAAAACCAATGATGAAGAAAAAGTTACCTTCCTTGTCAATAGTCATGGATTAAGATTATATTATAAACCATTAACAAGAGAAGATTTCGTCAAATATTTGCAAGATAATTCTAATTACAAGTTGGTTTAGAAAGGAGCTTTTTCTCCTCGTCCTCCAACCTAATTGTAATTTTATTTTCTCAAATGAAAATAAAATAAAATAAATAAATATATAGAAATTAAAACCAACTTTTTTGGCGTGTCTATACAGAAAAACTTAATAGAAAACCAAGAATTCTTGGTGGTTTATATTTTCACATTCCTTGTCTCTTTCCCATTTTCTTATTACCCTTCTTTTTCTAATAAATTTAAAGGTCTAAAGCAGCACTTTTGAGGCCTAGTTTTCTTCAAAGATTCATCAGGAAGAAGCATTCCATTAGTAACAGCAAATTCTTAACAAGAACAGCTATTGAATTAGTGATATTTTGTAGCCAACTTTAAATTATGCAACTAACTTCAAATTCTACAGCCAGATTAACCTATATTGAAAGAAGCTTCCAAAACCTGCAGCAGAGGAAAATGTATCAAATTTCAAAGAGTTATATGCTAAAGTGTGTAACTAGGATGTTAAATTATTCTTCATTGAAGAGCATTAGGTTTTTAAATCATAGAATGATCATGATACATGTAAAATTGGGAAAATCCTAGACCTTATAACACCCCCTGCCACTATACCTCTATACTCATACCCATTACAACCATACACTGTCATCATATCTCAGGTTGTCACGTCAAAATATGTCCAAAATCACCTAAACTCTAACAATCCTATAAAGGTGTGTCTAAGTGTCATGGAAATAATTAACACAAAAGGAGAGTTTAATTATGAATCAAAAATTGCCATAAGTGACCTATTTCACCCTCACTTGACATCCTCAGACTATCCAGCCTTATCGACCATCTTTCCATTTACCTCTGCCACCCTTTTTTAAAGAGAGACAATCCAAGATCGAAACTCCTCCTACACCTGTCAAAACAGAGCCCAACGGAGTGAAATTCCTTCACGCATATCCTTGGGTCAGAGATCAATTGCACCATGTGGGTTGGATAAATTTATTTGAGAACTTTCATGGGCATGAGACATAAGTTAAAAAATAGTTTGCATGAGATTTTGATGGGGTAGAGAGGGATGTTGATGACATTAATCCCATACTCACTAATTCCGTAGTGGCAGAAGAAAAAAAACTTACCCCAAAATGTAGAGAGCTGGTTCAAAAATAGGAAAATCAAAGAAAAAGAGTGGACAATCTTTCTTCAAGACCCAAGTATGGATACTTCTATTTTCAAAAAGGGGATACATGTGGCTGCATTAAAAACTAATTGGAGTAATTTGTTGCTAGTCATTCAAAAATTCTTAACTTGTGAAGGGAGATATAGCACCATGCTTTTCTACCATGTTCGGCTCTTACTACATTTCATTGATGGAAATGAATTGATTTACTGTACTTCCTACTTTGTAGTCTCAAGAAAATGGATTCTAGCGTACAACGAGAGTCGAAAACCCTTGATAGTTCCCTATATCACCATGGATTAATTACAATCCTCATTGAAGCACATCTGAGGGCTAGGGGAGACAATTGGAAAATATTTTTGGTCCGCAATCATTTCATAAAAGTTCAAGAAGAAACGATTATGAAAACTAGAAGAAGCCGATGCAAAATAGTCTAAAACCCTAACCCTGAACCCATCAATGAAGAAGAGGGTTTGACTATTAATAAAGAAGAGCAAATGGAAACCTCACTAGAGGTACCTAAAGATGACACTCCTCTTTGTCAGTTCTTAGAAAAGATTATATTAAAAAATGAAAGAGAAGATGTTATAAGGGATAAATCCAGCACAAGTGTCATGCAATTTGAAGAAAAAAAATAAAAACCAGTGGATAAGGAATAGAGGAAAAAAATAAAAATAAAAAGCATCCAAAAGATAGAGGAGCCAAAAGTGAAATTAAGAAGGAGCAAACGCATTTTTAAGCTTTTAAGTATACACTTATTGAAGATAGTTGACCTCAAGGAGGAATATCATAGCATGAGTAAAGAATATCATATCATGAGTAAATAAGACATAGCATCTCTATTTTATCAAACTCCAAGTCCAACCAGGAAGACACCTGAAATCGACCTAGTCCAACAACAAATCTATGATTATGTGGAATCATTGGAGAAAATAGCACAACAAAAGTTAAATTTCCCTCTCCAAAATGAATATGAAGATGTTTTCAATGAATAAGCTCCTTTGACTGATGATATTCCTCAAAAATAATATAAATTGGAATATGCTTTAAAATCATATGTGTGTGTGTGTGTGTGTGAGTTAGAAGTATTGAACAAGCATCTCAAATAGGAGCATGAGGCAATAAAAGTACATAATGAAATCCTGAGGACTCAAAACGATAACATACTTTTGCATTTATTCCACTAGTATAAGAAGAACAATACAATCAAGGCTAATAATAGGTTCCTTAGAAACAAAGTTAGAGGGTTGCAAAGCAAGATTCTAGTGAAGAAACCAAGAGTATCATTCAGTGTTAAGGAGAAAAAAGAAGGTACTAGATTGGATGTCTTTATCCAAGCTTTAGAGATAGTACAATGAATGAAATATTGAGAAATTTTTGAATTTTTTATGCATGAGGACATGAAAATCCCTTGGTGTGGGTGAATGTTGAAGTCCCAAATTGTCTTATTTTTTAAAACCCTTTTTGCTTTCCTTTTCATCCTTTTCATGATAGTTTTGCTACATTTCCAAGTTGAAATGTCACCTCAAATATGTTCAAACATCATAAAAGGTATAAATCATTCATGGTTTATAATCTAATGTTTTGTTATGAATATTAATCAAAACATTCCTATAGCTACCGAATTGCACACATTCTCCAGCTAACCGAAGATTCTGCAGCTACTTCCATGGTTAGGCAGGTTCCAGAATTTTGGAGAAGGAATAAAGGATACAGGTAGATGGAAAATGATCAACACATGGACATCCACTTATCATAATGATATGGAAAGTCACCCAGTTCAAGAGATCTAATGGTCAAACCAGAATTCAACCCTGGTTATCACACTCCAACGACGCGCGGGATTTGAAGGAGGTCCGGGGAATTATGAAGTGAGCGTGGAATTGGATGAAAATAATTTGGAGTTGATATGTCAAAATCAAAATATTCTCATGATTTTCTCTTTCAATAGAAAATCATGAGAAGAAAGACTCTGATTTCAATTGAATTTCTTAATTGTCAAAGTAGAAACTTGCTTCTCAGATTATGACTCTTAATAAAGTTGTTTAATAGAAGATTGTAAAATGCTCTAAGATGGAGTAATAGACATCATTACTTTTTTAAAATTTGTAATCATTTGTTATTTCAATACTTCAGCATTTAATACAAATACTTTGTTCTTTGGTGAGCAATGTGTGGCTAAGTAACTTGATATTCGATTTCGTTTTTACACTCAATGGGAGGGCCCCCTGGAGAGTTGTAAGACTAGATTAGTTTCTGGTTATGTTAATTTTAATTCGTTAGATGAATAGTCCTTTCTTCACTGCAATTCATTGATGTTTTTTATTACTATTTTGTTCATCGATTTCTAGTTTAATACTCATTATTTTGAACAGGTCGAGCACTCATAAAAATGAAAAAAACATCTCCTTTTCACATTTTATTCCATTCATTGTTTTCATTTTGATTTCATGAGTAGTGGACAGAGCAACTCTAAAGTATAATTGCGCGCATTAGTAGTCCTTCTGAGTTACATTCTAGTTTTTTATTTTACTGAGGTAATTAGATTTAGATTTATTCTTTAGTTGAGTTTAATAGAATTTTGAATTACAAGAGCATTTGGAATATCTCAATTTCCTGCAAATAGAATTAGAATTTCAATTCTTCCATAAGAATTGACTTTTCAATTCAGTTCAAGCAGAATAATTTTTAATTTTTGTTGCAATAGAGATTTTGATTCAGTTCAAATAGAGTTACTTTGGATTCTTGTTGTAATAGATTAAATTTCAATTCAGTTTGATCATTAGAATTTATAATTGATTTCGCCTTGAAATTTGATTTTCTTTGAAAAGAGTAATTTCGATGGAAAGAACATGTGTGTAGGAATATGTTGAGTTAATCTAGTCCCATTCATATTTAGTTCAATTTCATCTTTTAAAATCAAAATAGAACTCCTAGCATATACTGTGCACATGCACTTCACAAGTACAGGAACCTTGGTTGACAATTAACGAAGTAATTTAACCATCAATTAAATTACCCAACACCAGTGACACATAATTTTCTCATTTTTTTATTTTCATATATATTTTTTATTGATTTTTTTCTAAAACCTATAGAAACTTTCTTTCTCCCAAGTAATGAAGACCCTAAAGAAAAATACATACCTTAAAAACTACACAACCAAAAACTTATAAAAATATATATGTTAAGTTCTATACGAATAGTTCCTCTTCAAAAGGGTGTTCTAGTTTTTCATTTTATGTAAATATAAGAAAAAAAATGTGTTTGGGAATACAAAGTTGTATAAAATGTGATTTACATATTAATTTGTTAGCTTTAAAAAAAATGAACATAGGAAAAAACATTTTTGATGTGGTCCATTCCACTCTATGTAAATTGTGCTTATATATAACTTTTGGAAAAGTATACATTCAACTTTGCATTAGGTGTTGAGATCAAAACTCATTTGTCAAATTTCCAAGAAATTTGTAAGGAAAAGCATTTAATTAAATGCAAATTTGACACATAAATGGAATTAATAGTTTTTGAAAAAAGAATAATGTTAGAAAAATAACACAATTACCTACAAATTATATTTTTATCAAATCTCAACATTCACATATGAGTTTTAAGGGCTTCAATTTAAAAAATATGTGAGATTTCAATTTTCATCATCACATTTCAAAAAGGTGGGACACATCTTTGTTGATTCACCTAGTAGGAAATCATATTGTTCATAGGAGGATCAAATTACACTCCAATCATATTGGAGCATTCCTTATTCCATTTCTAATTTTGCAGTAAAAACATTAAAAATGCCCTTTTCTCTAGTAGGTACTTCTATCGTATCTTTTACCATAACTTTGTCAATCTATGCTATGAATCCGAGGAAATGTTTTGCTTGTTGCAACCCTTAATCAATTGAACCATCATATATGCTTGGGGTTTGAAAATACTACTCCATATAAATGTTGGGACCTGTTACAATTGGGATATTTTTGCTAGATATTTTAGGTATTCATTGCAGTGTTGTGATAAGTGCCTTGTTCTCTAAGCCTTTGTTTGTATCCTTCCAATACATGACCCCATTTCCAATCTAGTTTTGTAGCATAATTAAGGAGGAGATATTCGTTAATCTCATTGCCATTGAATTAAAAATTCTAGGCATCTTTTCCATAAGTCAACATCGATGCATCCACTTTCTAGGCAAGAGGATAAGATCAACTCTTCTATATAAATATGGTATATTTAACATCACCGTATAGAAGTCTTTTTGGACTAGAAAATATTATTATGGATATCCAATATGCACTTAGTGAAGTTTCTTGTGTCATATCGTGCGCCTTATAATATTCCACTTGATGTTTCTAGTGTTAAATTTATTTATAATGCTTCTATTTTTTTTTGTTGTGGCAACCCTTGTTATATCCATTATGATTGAATATCCATTATTGTGATTAGGTAGTGTCAATTATACCCTGTTTTGCAGTTGTTTTCCTCTTCTTTTATGTTTTTCAATTTACCTATTTCTTGTTTTTATCAAACGTAACTAACTCCAATGGAACCATTTCATCTCCTGCTAGTCATGTTCTTTCTACAAAGTGTTGAATACTAGATCATGTTGGTTTGAGGTGGGAACTCCTTCTGTTGTCCCATGTTTTTTAAAATTTCAATTGATATTTCAATCCCACCTGTAAGGAAAAAAAAATGTGTACTATAAGAAACTTAGTTTTTGTATCTTATTGAGATGATGCAGTAGCATTTAAATTAGGGTTCAAGCTTTTTTCCCATGATGTAGTCTTAGAAATATTTGTCTTATTAGCATGGGCTTTCTTGAGTCCTTTTATTCTCTCAAGGACTTCTTCATAGCTAAATGTTATCCTTTCATTTGGAAAATGAATTCCCCTAGAAGCTCAATGGTTTATGATGACCCTATTTGGGTCATGGACCTTGAAAGACTCATATCTAAATTTATACAAGTCTACATAGTCCATTTTTTTCTTGTGAAAATATAGTTTATAAAGCCATATAACCCTATAGAAATTGGATAAATTAGGTAGATATTCTTTTCTTTACACTGAGGCTTCATTGAACTTGAAGTGCATATTTCCATAGTCAATCTCCTTGATACTAGATTATTTGGCACATGTTGGGCAAGGTATGTAATGATTTAGTAGCTCCATATATCTTATGTAAGTTGTTGATACATCCATGTACCAATATTCTAGGGTCTCAGACTTTGATTTCATCCTTACATAACCTATGGCACTTCATATAAAAATTAACTCATATAGAGGGGTGAAGAAGTGATCAGTTATACGTATACATACTAGTCTAGCCTATCTATGCTCCCATAGGTATGTGTAGTATGCATCGATTTAGGAAAATGACTAGTTCCAATTCCAACCCATACCTAGGAATGGATTGGCTACACATACTATATCTAGTAGGCACAAGGCCATGTAAAATTATGGCTTGATGTTGCTAGAGTAGACTTCACTTTCCTTTATACATCATTCAATGTATAAAAAAAAATGTTCCTTTTTTAAGAAACTAATGTAGTAATGGGACCCGTGATTAGCTAGAGAATAAGGTATCTTTCTCTCTATATAGAATTCTAACCATCACTTTCGCATCCTAAACCATAGATTTGAGGATGATATCCAAGAATCGTTGTGGATATGAATTGTCTTCCTTCCTCTTCCCTCCTCCCACCATTCCTTCAATTTTTGGTGATAATTAATCTCTTAGGAAACTATTGGACCTAGATATTAGACATATATTCTTCAACCTTCAAGAATTTAAAATTTACATCCAAATTTATAGTTTCATGCATGTTATTCATCAACTTGTGTCATACGTTATTTTCCATGTTTCCACAGTGTTTTTCTTAACAAACCACTAGACCATGTGGAAGTGAGAAAGCACCATTGATTTGGACACCATGTTATGGAGTTGGGATCTCCAAACATTATGATTCACCTCTTCAATATCTTCCCCATTTGGATTGGAAAATGTTGGTATCCCTACTTCATTCTTGTGTTGAAAAAAGTTGTCATTGATGCCAAAGGTTGTCCAAATGAAAGAGATAGTTACATATACAAATAGCATATTTTGAAATATTTTTTGGATTTTTGATGCCCCATTTTGATACCCTATATTTTAATGCTTTTTTACTCCATTTACCTAGCTCAAATGGAAGCATAACATATATGGTTGGAAATTTTATTCTGAGACCTTTCCAACATTATATGGAACTCCTTCTAACTCCTCACGATTCAGGAGAAATGGATTTTTGAATATCCACTATACATTATGCCAGTTGTACAAGCCAGTCCAACCAATGGACAAGTTAGCCCAACCAGTGGAAAATTTGGCCCAGTCTAGACCTTGAATGCACTATAAATAAGCGCAACAAGAATAATTTCAAGCCATTCACTTAAGCAAGTTTGGATATGTTCAAACAAGTGAAGAAAAAGAGTTATAATGTTCATACCTCCTGAACTAGAAGTGAAGAGAAGTTGATTTGGAGAGAATTACCTGGGAAGGATTTTTGGCACATTTTTGAAGGGTTTTTGCCTTATTTTAGAAGGATTTTTGGCACACTCTTTAAAGGGCTTTTTTTCTTCGTTAGAATGTTGATTGTAGACCTATTCTTGAGGGCTGAATTTTGTCCCCTTGAAGGCCAAATTTCATATCTATGTAGAGGGCCAAATTCCAATGTGGAAGGCTAAGTTTGAGCCCTACCTTCAGAGTTGTGACTTTTCCATGTTGAGGTAGAATTTTAGGACCAAATTTCTAGTACAAAGAAGGTCGAACTTGGGCTCATTTTAAGGGCCAAATCCTAGTGTGTTCGAAGGTGAGTTTCAAGTCTATTTTTGAAGATCTAACATTTTCCTCTGCTAAGGAGGTTGAACCCTGTGGAGGAGGTAGAGTTTTAGAAGCCGAGTTATGATCGCTTGAGGGTTTATTTTAGGTGCATTAAATTCCAAGTTTCAGTCCTAGTTTGGGGCCTGTTAAGGCCAAGTTCTACTAATAAGGAGGATGAGTTCAAGGATAATATGTTGAGGGAATTTTGGTTGCTAAGAAGGTCATGTTTGGGAAAATGAGTGCTCACTGTCTTTGACTAATATTGACTCTTGTACAAGCATTGGTGTCGATAAATCAGGGAGTAAGTGCTTCCTTTCAATTGGTGGTGATAAACAGGGAGTTGGTGCTTCCTTTCAGTTGTTGCTAATAAACTAAGGCTTCCTTTCAATTGATGCTAATAAATTTGAATGCACTCTTTATATATATTAAGAAAATAATCATATGGTTTTCTTATACTTTGGAATTCCACATAAAAATATTTGTGCTCTTTATATTTATGTGTTTTTCTTTATATTTATGTGCTTTTCTTTATATTTATGGATGAATTTACAAGTTTTTGAACTTAAAAATTGTTAATATTGATCCCCCTTGTCTTGGTATTGTTGAATATTCCAATAATTGGTATCAGAGTAGGTTCCTTTAGAAATAGTTTGACCATTGGAAGGTAGATCTCAGTAAGACACGTGGGAAAGTAAGATTAATACACCACACATGGTCTATCATTACTTGATGGACAAAATTATGCTTTTGGAGCATAAGGATGAGATTGTTCTTCCAATCATAAGGAGTTAATGTTTGGCAAGTTGTTCTTTATGAATACAAGGTACCAACCTCTACTCCAACAGATTTGGGTGGAAGGAGACTCTACGAAAGTAATTCAAAGGCTATGCATTCCATTCTAGAAGTGATGGCAGGATCAAAATTTGTCAAGGTTATGCATTGTGAATCATCAAAAGAAATCTGGGATAAGCTCAAGAATGTGTACAAAGGATATGAGAAGGTCAAAGGGGCCAAGCTTCAAACTTATAGAGGAAAGTTTGAACACCTAAAGATGAAGGAAGATGAAGACATTGTAGCTTACTTTTTCTGGGTTGATGAGATCTTGAATATTATGAGAGGGTTGAGAGAGAAGATCGCAGATATAGTCATCGTTCAAAAGATTCTAAGATCTCTCCGAGTGAGATTTGATTCTAAAATATCAACTTTAGAAGAAAGACTAGATATAGCTATGTTGAGTATGGATGAGCTGCATGGAATTATTATAGTGTATGAAATCAGAACCAAATAGAAAAATCCATGCAGGAAATAATCATTTTTCAAGGTCTCGAAGAAGATAAGGAAGAATAACCAAAAGTCAAAAACAAGTTGTAGCAATGATTAAGACAATGAAGAAGAACTTAAATTTATGAGAAAGTTGGAAAGAGGAACTACAAATATAAAGGTAAGCTTCCTTTTAAATGTTTTCAATGTGGTAGAATTAGGCATTATGCTTCTAAATTTCCTTTTGCAAAGGGGTCAGATAGTGATGAAGAACAAAGTTATAAGAAAGAAAATAAATATCAAAAAAGAAGCAAAGGAAAGAACAAGGGAAAATTCTTCAAGAAGAAAAGTATTTATTCAAGAGAAGACAGTATCTCATATGATGAAGATGATGATAGCGATCATGAACCCGATAGAGTTCTCTTCACGACATTAGATACTCAAAATAAAATTCCTAAAAACTATGAAGGAAATCATCAAGAAGAAGAAGGAGAAGTGGATCTTGAGGCAGAATTGATTAGTGCCTTAAGTGATTTTAGAAAAACAAGGAAGAAAAATCCCATACTCAAGGAAGAGGTAAATACACTAAAAGAATGTTTGAAAATTCCCAACAGGGTCATTGATTAGTGCCTTAAGTGATTTTAGAAAAACAAGGAAGAAAAATCCCATACTCAAGGAAGAGGTAAATACACTAAAAGAATGTTTGAAAATTCCCAACAGGAACTCTAAAGAGACCAAGAAAACCATCATAAATCTGAAATTATAATTAGAGGAAGCCAAAATGATTGAAGAAACACTCAAGAGACACCTAGAAGAGAAGGAGAGAATAACTGAGAATCTAGAAGTTAAAATAGTCTCCTTGAGGAAGGAACTATAAAATAAGGATATCGAGTAGAACTTTGACAATAATACCAAAACACTAGAGCAAATCATTAGCAACTAGAAAACATACAATGATAGGTGTGGACTAGGATATAAAAAAAACTTATATTGATAAAGACTCAAGCTTTATGATGTCAATAGGAAATGAAGCAAAGCAAGGAAGCTACATTGATGCACTCAAAGGTCCTATAAAGAAGGAATAATTCAAACCACTAAAGGAGGACATACAACAACCAACAATGATGAAGATTCAAGAAGAATATCGTGGCTTCAAAAGGACAACACCATCAAGAAAACCACATATACTCAAGTATCAGAATATTTTTCTTAGAGTGTGTTATTCTTGTAATAATTTTGGGCATAAGTCTATAAACTATAGAGCCTATGCAAGGGGTATAAATATAATAAATATCTATGAAGATCCCAAGAACTACTATGAAGGAAATTATGGTAAAAAACCTCATGAGGTTTTCAAAAATTATAACAGTTTTGGCACTCTTAGTTATGAAACCGAATTTTGAAAATGCAACAATTTTGGACTCATAGCCAGAAATTTTTGAAGGAATTTGATATTTCCTTCAATGGAAACAAGGAAGGTTCTTGCCCATCATATGGGGGAACAACCAAGAACTTGAAAAAGAAGCAGGAAGGTTTGAAGGTTGAGGAATGTGGGCTTTCTCTACAAGCCTAAAGAAGAATAATTCAATGGTATATTAATACTGGATGATCAAAGCATATGATTGGAGACAAAAACATATTTGTAACATTGAAGAAATAAAAATAAGGATCTATCACTTTTGGGAATGATAACTCTGCCAAAATTATAAGGAAAGGTGCAATTAGCCTTCGAAGCAAAGGTGTGGTGGTAGAAAATGTTTTACTTTTTGAAGATATGAAGCATAATTTGATAAGTGTTAGACAAATGTGTGATCAGGGACACACACTTCTATTCAATTCAAAAGAAAGTGAAATAAGGAAGGAAGGATTAGGGAAATCAGTTGCAACATCAATAAGAACTCCAAACAACATATGCATCCTAAATGATAATGGAAAGGAAATATGTTGACTTGGAAAGGAAGATGAAAGTTGTCTTTGGAATAGGAGACTAGGGCATATACTCTTTGAAAATCTTGTCAAGATCAACAAGAAGGAAGTTATAAGGCATATGCCCGAAATTACAAATATTTCAAACATTATATGCAAGTATTGTCATCGTGGAAAATAAACAAGATTTCAGTTCAATACTAAGGATAATTACATGACAAAACTACTAGAACTTGTACATACTAAGTTATGTGCACCAACAAGAGCAAAAGGACTAAATGAAAAATAATACTTGATGTTGTTTGTTGATGATTACACAAGGATGACATGGGTTTGTTTTCTTAAAATGAAGTCAAAATCTTTTGAAAAATTTAGAATATTCAAGGAACTTGTTGAAATGAAACTGATTTGAAAATCAAATGCTTGAGATCAGATAATGGAGGAGAATTTAATTCAAATGAATTAAATGACTGCTATTAAGAACATCAATAAGAAGACACTTCTCAATAGCTAGAACTCCTCAACAAAATGGAGTGGTTGAAAGAAATAACAAAACTATAGAAGTCTAGATGGCTAGAAATTTGTTGCACAAATCCAAGCTAAGTAAATCATTTGGGTACAAGAAGTATGAAGGGTTGGTCACCTTTTGAACAAAGGAATTCTCATAAGCAACGATGAAAAACTCCCTATGAATTGTGGAAGGAAAGACTCATTAGTGTTGATCATTTTAGAATATTTGGAAACAAATGTTACATAAAGAGAGATGACTAGAAGGTAGGAAAGTTGTATTCCCAGACAGATGAAGGCATTCTTGTTGCGTACTCACGTAAAAGAAAAGCATACAAATGTTTCAATCTTAGACTCAATGAGATAGTAGAAAGCATCAGTATAAAAATTGATGAAATAAGCTTGTTGAAGACCAAGAAGGAAAGAAAAAATCCAGACATCTTTAAAAATAGGAAGAGGAAGAACCAAATAAAGATGAGAAAAAGAAGAAGAGGAACACCAAGAAGAGAAGTAGTTAGAGGAAGAAAAACAAGCAGATAATCAGCAAGATTTTCAAACACCTTCCATGACACCTAAACACTAGTATTAGAAGAATCATACATTAGAACCAATTATTGGGAGAAGGGTGCAAGAGTAGAAACTAGAAGAAGAAAACAAGCACAAACACCAGAGCAAGGACATCTATTACTATTGTCCACAATTGAACCAAGTAACTTTGAGGAAGCTATAAATGGTAACTATTTTGGATCAAGGCCATGGAAGAAGAACTAAATCAAATTGAGAAGAATGAGACATCAGAACTTGTTCCAAGACCCAAGAACAAAAAATTGATTGGTACAAAATGGATCTTAATAAACAAACTAAATAAACATGGAAAGGTGACCAAAAATAAAACAAGGCTAGTGTGCAAAGGATATGCCCAAGTTGAAGGATAGGTTATGAAGAAACTTTTGCTCCAATAGCTAGAATGGAAGCAATCGAAATGTTCTTGGCCTATGCATCCTCCAAATGAATCAAAGTGTATTAGATGAATGTAAAATCAGTCTTTCTTAATGTGGAGCTAGAAGACATCTACATAGAACAACGAGAAGGATTCCTATTATCAAAAGATGAAGACTATATTTGTAGATTGAAGAAAGCCCTATATGGATTCAAGCAATACCCTAGAGCTTGGATCTCAAGATTGGACAAGTATTTGTAGCAACAAGGATTCAGAACGGGAAATGCATACAATAATCTCCACATAAAGGAATATCAAGAGTATAATATCATCATTGAAGTATTTGTTAACGACATCATCTTTGGAAGTGATGATGATATATTAAGTCATAGCTTTGCAAAAGACATGTAGAATGAATTTGAATTTGTTCTTGAGGAGGAGACTTTATTTTTGGGACTGTAGATTTCTCAGCTAGATGGATGCATGTTGGAGATTAGTTTCTATATCCATCGCATAATATTTTAGGATTTAGATGGAGGAATTTTCATCTCTCAAACCAAGTACATCAAAGAAATGTTGGAGAAGTTAAAATGGAAGACTACAAACCTATGAGCACTCCTATGGACATCGGATGCAAATTGAGCAAAGAAGATGAATCCAAGGAGGTCGATCAAAGATTATATATCAATTATTGGTAACCTACTCTGTGTGACAACTTCAAGACCATATGTAATGAAATCATTTGGACAAGTTGCAATAATTCAAGTAGCACCAAAGGAAACTCATATTCTAGCAGTGAAAAAGATCTTTAGGTATCTCATAGGAAAAATAGGCTTTGGGTTGTGATATCCAAAAGGAAAGGAATTGACACTGGTAACTTACACAAATGCAGATTGGGCAGGAAGTATAGAAGAAAAAAGAAGGACAAGTGGAGTAGCCCTCTACTTGGGAGACTGTTTAGTATCCTGGTTGAGCAAGAAGCAATCTTCAATATCCTTGTTTACAGCAGAAGCATAATATATTGCAGCAGCAACATGTTATACTCGGGTCCTCTAGATGAAGGAAACCTTACAATACATACAAGTAAAATATGATGATCCTATTCTGATACTTTATGACAACGCCAGTGTCATAAAAATCTCCAAAAATCCATTGATGCATTCCAATCCCAAGCATATTCCTATCAAGTTTCACTTTCTAAGGGACCAAGTCATAAAAAAGAATATCAAGCTATAGTTTGTTTGAATGAAGGAACAGACTATGTACATCTTCACTAAACCACTTCCCAGAGAGACATTTCAGTATCTCATAAAGAAATTGGTAGTAATTTCTACTCCAAATTGATTTTCACAATCTTCATCAAAGAAAGCCAAGGGGAGATACAATGTTAAGGGGAGTTACCCTTTGCCATTGATGTCAAAGGGGAAGAGAAAGATCAAGAAACACGAAGACAGGGGGAGTATGATGGTTTCCATCAATGACAAAGGGGGAGATTATTGAAATAATTTGTCATTAATGTCAAAGGTTGTCCAAATGAAAGAGAAATTTACATAGTCAAATAGCATATTTTGAAATATTGTTTTGGATTTTTGATACCCCATTTGGATACCCTATATTTGAATCAAATTTTACTCCATTTACCTAGCTCAAATGGAAACATAACATATATGGTTGGAAAGCTTATTCAGATACATTTCCAACAGTATATGGAACTCCTTCTAACATCTCATGGTTGAGGAGAACTGATTTCTAAAATATTCACTATACATTTTGTTAATTTAACAAGGCAATCTAGCTAGTGGACAAGTTGGCCCAGTCTAAACCCTGAATGCACTATAAATAGGCATGAGAAGGATCATTTGAAGTCATTCACTCAAGAAAGTTTAGATTTATTTAAACAAGTGAATAAAATAAGTTCTGAGGTTCCTACCTCATGAACCAAAAGTGAAGAGAAGTTGATTTGGAGAGACTTTCTGGGGAAGGATTTTTGGCACATTCTTTTAAGGGTCATTGGCTTATTTTGGAAGTATTTGTGGAAAACTTTTTTAAGGTTTCTAGTCCTAGTTAAAAGGTTGATTGCAAACCTATTCTTAAGGGACAAATTTTGTCCCTTTTGAAGGCAAATTTTTAGATTTGTGTAGAGGGTCGAATTCCAATGTGGAAGGCCAAGTTTCAAGGTTGTCCTAAGAGTAGTGACTTGTCACCTATTGAGGGAAAAATTCAACACCAAAGTTCTTATACAAAGAAGACTGAACTTGTGCCTATTTAGGACCAAATCCTAGTGTGTTTAAAGGTGAGTTTTAGGATTGTTTTTGAAGATCTAATAGTGTTCTTTGTGTGAGTGTGTGTTATATTCTTTCCATGACTAGCCCCACGCGCTTAGTTGGGGGGTTAGAGTAGGGCTAGTTAGCCCCCCCTTCATTGCGTTGGGTGCAGCGGGAGGTTCACAAGGGGGGTGGTAGCCCCCCTCTACAAAAAATAATAATAATAATAAATTAAAAAATTAAAAAAATAAAAATAAAAATAAAAAAATGTGGACCCTATATTAGGTGGGCGGACCTACCTATGGTTGTGTGCATGGGTTTTGCACATGGTTTTGGCCATGATGGTTTTCTACCCGTGGTATCTTGTAGATCTAGTCAAGGGAACTATGGTTATGTTCTAATCCAGGGTTAATGGATTGGGGTTTATGGATGCTTCAGCATGTATATATATGTATTGTAACATTGAAAGGAATATAATGAAAAATCAATCTGGTAGTCTCGGTTTTGGGATCCAGGGGAAAGTCTATGTGTATATTTGTTTTATGTTTTATGCTCTCGTCATTGTTTATTTTATGCTTTTAGAATTCGTATGCAGGTAATTTTTGTACAAGGTTAAAACCTACACTCCGTTGAGGAGGCTGAAACCCTGTAGAGGTCATTGAGTTCTAGAATCCAATTTCTAACTGCTTGAGGGTTGAGTTTAAGTGCATTAAAATCCAAGTTTCAGTCCTAGTTTGGCACCCGTTGAGGTCGAATTTTGCCGATATGGAGGTCAATTTCAAGGATCATTTTCTTAGGGAAGCTTTATTGCTAAGAAGACTATGTTTGGGATACTAAGTGCTCACTTTATTTGATTAATATTGACTCTTGTATAAGCTTTGGTGTTGATAAATTAGGGAATTGGTGCTTCCTTTCAGTTGGTATTGATAAACCAGGGAGTTGGTGCTGACAAACCAGGGAGTTGGTGCTTCTTTTTAGTTAGTGTTGATAAACCATGGAATTGGTGCTTCCTTTTAGTTGGTGCTGTGAAATTTGAATGTACTCTTTATATATATTAAGAAAAACATTATGTGGTTTTTTCCCGCTTTGAGCTTCCACATAAAAATCTCTATGATGTGTATATTTATGTGCTTTGTTATATATTTGTGGATGCATTTACAAGTTTTTGAAGTTAAAAATTGTTAATGTTGAATTCAACACCCCACCCCCCCCCCCCCCCCAAACTTCTCGGTATTGTTAAATATTCCAACATCTTGTACATCCTAAAGAGTGTTTTATATTCATAAAAAAATGGAAAGGCTAGTCTTGTAGGAAATGTTAGTGTATGTAGCTATGGTTCCTTCATTTACTTTGGGTTTAGTAACAGAATTCTTTGTTTTTACTTTGGGATATGCCACTCGCGTTTCCAACTTCACTTTCACTTTCTTTATCCCATCTAGGATATCTTGTCATCATGCACATTGAAATAACCCATATTTTGTTAGAGTCATTAGTCAACCAAAAATAAATGGTTGATCTTTAGCCCTAACAACTATGTGAAATATTAAATTTGAAGACTCTAGAATTTTTTCTAGGAAGCAATGAGCTTAGGTGGTCTAGGGCATGTTAGCCAAGGCTTTGACACCACATATATACTACTTATTTGAATGATTATTTGATTAATTAAGTTCCAAGGTGGTAGATTTCAATAGTGAGTGTTAGGTCAATTTGCTAAGTAAACTAACGCAAGTGTTTTACTTGTCAATCCAGGTTTGTACACTTGGAAGCACGTCCAAAGTATATGGATTTCAGGTCAAGTCAATTTCGGAAGGCAAAATTCGAAGGTTAAGGGAAATGCATATTACAAATAAGTTCTAAGTTTAAAAAAAACTAAAAAGTCTTTGATTCAAGATGCAGTAAGCGAAGGAAGAGGCTCCTAACTTAGGAGGTCCTAGTTCTCCTTCCCCATAGTATTGTCTTCAAGAAGAGAAACTAAAGAGCAGCAGTTTGTGATGTGTAGAAAGCAAGAGAAGAGGTACCTAACTTAGGAGGTCCTGGTTGTCCTTCCTCACAGTTCTACTCCAACAACATTATCATTGCATCAAATCATAAATTGGAATTCAAGAAATGCAAAAGGATGATTTTTAGTTATGATTCATAATTTGATAGAAAGAGAATTTAACTTAAATCCTTGGTTGTCCTTTCATACGCAAATTAGATTTTAAACCAAAACCATCCAAAAACCATACATAAATCATAACACATCTAAGTAACCAAATCATAAAACTAAAACAAGAAATATTGAATCAAAATTATGTTATTTTATACAAAATTTAACCAAAGTGTATTTAGCTTGCTATGGGGGCCCTCCAACCTTGCCTTGTACACCTGAAAAAATCTTCAGCTATAGCTAACTTGATAAAAACACTCACAGCATGAAAATCAATAGAACAATAAAACTGATACTTCAAATTAACTCAAAAGTCTCCAATAGTCTCAATACAAAATTACACACTTGAATGGTCCATAAACTCAGTTTAAATAAGCAACTCATCAACAAAATTTGCTACAATGGCTCTAACATTTTTATCTATCCTAATCCATCCATTGAGGTTAAACTCATCAAGTCTAGTTCACAAAATTAGGAAAATCCCACAAAATAAGAAAGCTGCCCCTTTTTACTAGGGATTTAAGAATGACGGGTCAAGTTTGATTAGCATTGACCAGGCCTATGTTTGCTCAGTTTGACTGAACCAATAGGCATTCCTTCATCCGTGGTTCCCAAGCTTTCCAAATATGCACTCATATCTCTCCCATGTTTCCTGCACATATGACTTTAATGGAGCTATTACGGAAATTTTTAATGCAGTGTAAATTTACTCTTAAAACCCAATTTTTACAAAAATTTCTAAAAATTGAAAAACTTAATTTAGTTACTTGAATACACAAAATAGGACTAAAATTAAGCACATGTAAGTGAAATAAGATGGATTATGGTAGTAAATGAATGGATTTAGGATAGGCAAAAATGGCCAAAATTGGGGGCCAACAATGAGTTTGGGCCTTTTTCATTATCCCATGGCTATGATAATTCTATGAAACTAATCAAACATCTAAATGCATGAAAGAGAAATATCTATTGAAGATTAGTTTTGTTTGAGCTTCAACTTTAAAATGCCAAATTTCTAATTACCATATGTTAGGGATTAGCTAGAAAGTAAAGAAGGTTGATTTTATTGTGCTATCGAGGAAAGGGTGAGGAAAACTTTGTTTGGAATAACATAATCCTATCTTTATGTGTTGTGAGACTTGATTATTCCTGAGAAAATAAGTCTATTGGTTCTCTTAGTTGTTTGATAACCAATGATAGTTTAATTATTTTTCAACAATTATGTTCAGTTGGGTAGATAAGGATGGGAGTATTAGAACATGATGAATATATGTTGTCTACATTCTTGGTTTAGATGAAGAGCTTGGCTAAATCTAAACATTCCATGACTTAGACTTTCATATCAATCTCACAGAAATCTAATTGTACGAATTGCAATTTTTTGTTGTTGAATTTTTATTTTTTATTGCAAAATGGATTAAAGACCTACCAAAATCCCATATTGCGTCAAGACTGTGCAATCTCAACAATTGAAATCTACAATTCTAGTAATTCGTAGTCATATTTGGGCCATAATGTTTGGAAGAATATGACCATAAAACATCCAAATTATAGCATGTTTAGACTACACTAAAAAGCTCCATTGTTAAAAGTGTTGTGGTTTTTTGGTCTAAGTGGATAGAATTCTTATGTACATCAAGACTTTACAAGGAAATTTTGTTATAAACAACCATTTAATAGATAATAGTCAATTTGATGTATTGTTTTATTATCTTGTGACTTTGAATCTATTTCACTTGGTTGGGTTTCACTTGTTGGCTTCTTTTACTTGAGTGAACCCAATTAATCTTCATCATTATATTGAAGCCCCACAGAAGGGGCATCGCTAATATTTTTTTATTTTAAAAAATGTTGTTTGTTTAGGAATTCAAATAGTAATAACCTTTATTTTAAATGATTAACTAACGATTAAGAAATATTAAGATTAAAAATAAGAAAGAAAAACAAAAATACCAGACAAAAAATATCTTTGCCCATTCAAGAAAAAGGATGCGGGATGTCAATAAGGAACAACCACAACAAACTAATCTAGATCGGTCATTAGTAAAATCATCGCAGCAAATAATGTTGAAGAACCAAGAATAGAATGGAAGAGAAATTATCTTCCAGGAGGCCATCAATCAAGGTTTGTGGTTGGCTCTAATAACAAACACGATGTGGATTCAATCTTCATCAGTGTCTTACTTGATAACGAATCAATTTGTTGGTCTAATCTTGCCTTTCAACGAGGAATCGTTAGCAATTCGACAAGCCAAATCTGTCCATATCTACTTCCAACGATTGAAAATCATAGGGCATGTATAGTGTGCCATTCCAGCAAGCAAATTCACCCTCCAACGATAAAGAAAACGGGAAAAATCACCCTTTAGTACTAATTCCTACACAATCCATAAAGGCATGGGACACTAGTGTTTTGGTAGACGTGTACAATAACAACTCATTTTGAAGTACCATCCAAAGGTTTGTGCATGATGAAGGTTAATTTATCACTATTATTTAAGGAAAATCACCCCATTAAATCACCCCATTTCCAATTACCTCTTGTTAGTTTGTAAAGGCACGAACTTTCAAGATGCCTATGAACCTTTCCCTCCAAACTCTTAGCCGGAAAAAAAGAGTTTTAACGCATACTCCAAGCCCCTTATTTATGTTTAATGTTTGAAATATATTTTTATTTCAATTAATTATATTATATTAATAATTATTATGTTTATATTAATTATAAGTATTTTCTCAAAAGTTTAGATTATATTTTTCCATCATATATATATATATAGAAATATATTTATATGTCTATTATATATATATTATATTAATATTATTATTTTATTTTAATTCTAAGTAATTTATGAATTATAACTTTGTTTTTTAAGTTAGTTTTGAATTTTCGTAAGAGTTTAGATTATATTTTTTCCATCATCAGTGTTCAAACTATTATCTGTCTCAATTTGCCACAAGGGAAACTAGATTTTTTGACTCGTAATTTAAAATCAAGTGTATAAAAAATAAGAGTTCAAGTTTATAAGAACTAACTTCAACATAGTTGTATAGATAATCAAGAAAACTACAAAGAAACATATCATAAGATGAGGAATCAGAAGAAGTCACTTGAGCAGGGTCCTCTATGCTTGTACCAGCTGGAGAAAAGGGCTTAATCTTGCATTGGAGATGACTTTCCAGGTGTGCCATATGAATATCAAAGCTAGCCAAGCATGAACATTGATATTGTTTCACTTGTTTGATCTTGTTCAGGGAATAAATTATGTCATTTCGATCTTCATGCTTCTCTTTTAGGACTCCACCCAAAAGAGTTTTCATCTGCCAATGGAGGGTGATGGAATTCAGGTATTGATTCCATCTCCCCTTGGTATGACTAGGGTCAAGAACCCCATTAGCAACCTCCTCCATAATCTCAAAGTCTTAATATGTTTAGCAATCATTAGAAGTGTAGGTCTCAAGTTGGCGAATTTTCTCACGAATGTTAGGTGGTGTTGCGAAGTGGAATATGGAAAGGGTGTCTTGGGCGTGTGGTCGGCCTTGTGGACCCCCACCACCACCCCCCCTATGGCTACACATGCATTGTCGAGGCATCATGGGCCAATACGATCAAAGTTGGTCAAGAAAGAAGACCACCAACAAGTTCAAGTTGAAGTGGGTAAGATGAGCCAACAGGTTAAGACACAAAATGAATCAGAAGAAACAGGAAGTACAGGACAACCTAATACCACACCAAAACCAAGACCAATTCACCCCATGTCCAAAAGACATCGTCCAGACAAGAGCACCTGCTTACCATGAAAACCCCAAAGGCAAGACACGTTGAGCTCTGAGATAAATTCACCATACTTAATCATCATAAATGTAGGGAAAGATAAACAGAGAACATATCATAAGATCCAACATGTGGTGCCATTATATGCATATTCACAATCAAATTATCTCTTTTAATTGTTCTCTAATATGGTGGTTATGTACTTTACACGACATATTTTGTACAAGAGTTATTTTGCTTATAACTCATAAATCTAATGTTCAAGTTATTAATTGCTCTTTGCTAGATTAGTTAAGAATTGTCAGTTCATATTAATGACTCATCATAAAGTAGTTGATAATTCAAATTCAAGCTTCTGTGATCTATATTTGGAATATTTGAAACTCATTTCAGAAGAAATCACATTGGTAGATTAAGGTCGATGCATTTCAAACCCACTAGTGTAGTTCATCATCAGGACAAGATGAAAAAACAGATCATAGCAATAACTTAAATCGAAAGTCAAGACCTTCCAACAACTATATAGAAAACAGCTAAAACAATGAAATTTTTTGATCGGATAGAAAAAAAAAAAAGCAAAATATTATAATTATTTTTTATTTTTTATTTTTTTAATAATAAATTAATAAGTAAAATTAAATATTAAATACAATATATAATACAACTAACATGAACCTAAGTTTCTAAACATAATAATAAAAAAGCTTATAATAAAATTCTAGAATAAGGCGATATTCAAACCTAAATAATTTAGTCAAATTTAAAAATATAAATAAAAAGGAAATATAAATAATATTAAAATAATTTTATTAGTTATAAAAACTAATTATCATGGTTGTAAATTAAATTATAAATAAATAAATATATGCTTAATTAAATTTTATTTTAATTTTAATTATTTATTATTTTATTATTTTATAGTTATTCAAAACAAATAATAATAATAATTTAGTGAAAAGGGAAAGATAAATAAAATAAAATAAAAATAAAATTGATTATAAAGAAAAAACAAGAAAAATAATTATCATGGTTATAATTTAATTTAAAAATAAATATTGTTTTGATTTTAATTATTTATTGTTTTATTATAGTTATTCAAGGTTTTAAAAAAGAGGAAGAAGAGGGGAAATAAGAGTAAAGGAAAATCAAGAAAGAGGACAAAGAGAAAGGAAAAGAAGGGATCTAAGAGGAAACTGTCGGAATCCAACCGTGATTGATTTTCCAACCGTTGTCCCTATTAAGATTACTAGGCCTCCTCTCAATTCTATAGCTTCCCTAAATTTGCGGTGATGAAAGTGAGAAATCTTCGCAATGACCTTAGCCTCCTCAATGCATATCTAATGTTTAGTCTTCTCAACATGCTCTGCTAAGGCCAAAGAGTGTGTCCTTCCATGCTTGATATTGGCAGCGTGTTCTTTAATCCTTTGATTAATGGATCGGCTTGTTTCACCAATGTACGAGGTTCCACACGAGCAAGGGATGACATAAACATCTTTCATATCCTTGGGGTCCACAGGGTCTTTTGCCGATTTTAAGGAACTTCTTATGGTGTTTATGGGTCGAAAGTGGAAGGAACGTTGTGTTTCTTAAGGATTCTGGCAATCCTGTCAGTGGTCCTGATGATGAACCACACTAGTTGGTTCAAAACACGTCAACCTTAATCTACCAATGTAATTTCTTCCGAAATGAGTTTCAAATAGTTGATAATTGTTAATTGCACCCATAAGAACTCATCACAAAGTTGTATTAAAGGGGGTATCCATATCATTGGTAATCACCCAATGTATTATCAATACAATTAAATCTCATTATTCTATCAATTATATAGAGATGTCTTCCTTGATCTTTTAGGAATTATAAGTACATTCCAACCCTTTTAGTCATGTGGATGTGGTTCAACAGTTAGGTGATGAGGTTTGGTCCCCACAAGTCTCATGGTCCAATCCCGAGCAAGACGATGTATGTTTGAGAGTTACTCTAGGTGTGATTTCTTCAGGGGAAATATATATATAAAAAAAAAGGTGCATTCCAACCCTTGGATATGCAACCCTTTCTCATTATTGTTTATTGGTGTAGCGATGCAAGAACTTTCAAAATTGTGTCTCAACACAACCATGATTTTTTTACACTACCCATTTCGTAGCAATTACATTTGTTTTGGGACTCACTACCTCCTTGCCTTAGGAGTTTAGTTCTAAATCAAGGGATCAAAACTCTACACTATCACTTAAAACTATTAAGAATTGCACAAAGACTTAAATCCAAATTAGCAATACTAAACTCTCACCAACCTACTACAACCCAATCAACTTATATACAAATCAAATGCAACATGTTTCCCTTTCCTTTTGTCACTCCTTTCTCATTTCTTTAACAAATGACTTTTCATGTAATCACAATGGCACCTCTTGCAAAGGAGTATATGCTATAATGTTATGCTATGAAAAACTTAGTTCAAATTATCACCTACATCACATCATACTTCCTTGTGCCCTATGCATTAGATAAGCTAACTTCTATAAACATATCTTTAGCTTTGGATTTATTAAGCATCGAATGAGATACACAAGAGAGATTAAAAAAATACAAACACAAGATTGAGATACACAAGAGAGATTAAAAAAATACAAACACAAGATTAAAATAGACCACAATTAACATGAAACTATGCTAGCTTCTTTTCTTTTCTTTTAATTTCTTTTATCTTTCTTTCATTAGCTATTTACTTTTTAATAATTAGAGATCACAAACCAATTTTTTTATCTTCATTAATAATGTTGCCCATCATTGTAGGTACAAATAGATCTCTTCTACCCCGGGTTTTAAGAGCACATCACTCCTCTTAGTGGGAATACCATTAAGACATTTGCAAACAACGTAGATTTATGTTCCATAATTAGTCTAACCTTGATCCCATCCATTAATGGCTTGTCTAGATGTCTAGGTATTCATTAGGGTTTATTTAGAATAAATATACATTCAATTCTACTAATATCTCTAATATCTCAAATATATTAATGGAAATAGAGACAAAATGCTTTTCAAGTACTTTTTACAATTTTGGGTTCAAATGGATCAAGGTATGTTTGTTTATTTTATGTGATGTGTCTTTCTCTATAAGTATGTAGCTCAAATGGTTGAAAGGAATGTTGTTGTCCTCCCCCACTCCAATTTAAATCCTACTTTATGATATGCTTGCTCCCTTCATGAGCCAATTGTTGATTGACACCTAGATTTGAACCCAAAAGAATCTTGTTTACCATGGGAATCATCCTTGGAATGAGGGGAAATTCCCAATGGGTTTCCACGAGATATATATTACAAGCGGAAAAAGTGTTTCACCATGTGTACCATTTTCCTTAATTGTAATAAAAACACAGATTGAACTTTAGTAGCTAGAGAAGAGCTAATTGGAAGATGTTGGCGTCTTTTCTCTCTCTTACACAAAGTAACCAACTTCTTAATGGGACACACACACATAGCTAAAGAAGAGCCAAGTGGAAGATGTTGGTGCCTTCACACACTAAAAATATAAAAGTACAAACTTCTTCGACATCGAATATATATATATATATCCTAGCAAGCATGCCCCTTCCCTATGTGGTGTTTATCGGATGTGACTATTGTGACCTAATCCCTTTCTTGGATTATTAGCCTTCTTAAGCCTCGCGCCAATTAATGGTACAGAGTCGAGTAGTGATTGTGAATTCTAGCTTCAAACAAGTTTGATCCTCCCTAGTTCAACAAGGTCCATTATGTTGGTTTACATACTCGTGTATCCTTGTTGGCGATGTCAATCAAAATTAATGTATTTACATTGGCCTAGTATCAATGTCATCATCTTTACTATTTAAAATAATGCTACAATAGTGGATGCAAAAGCAAGCTAGGTATCTAAACTAGATATCATATGTAAAACCAAGCAACTCTAGATTTAGGAAAAATGCAATCATCTAACCCAAAGATTAAAAAGAGGTGGGCTGCTAAATGCAATAGAACCAATTTCACTGCATGTAACATATGGGTATTCAATGCGCACACACACACATACAAGGTAACCAACTTCTTAATGGAACACACACACACACACGCAGTTAAAGAAGAGCCAAGCGAAAGATGTTGGTGCCTTCACACACACACACACATAGGTAAAGAAGAGCCCAGAGGAAGATGTTGGTGTCTTCTCACACATAAAAATATAGAAATACCAACTTCTTCAACATCGAATTATATATATATATATGAATTTCGCTCAAACTCATATCTTAGCAAGCACACTCCTTCCCTATGTGGTATTTGTCAAATGTGACTATTGTGACCTAATTCCATTACTTGGGGTATTATATGTAAAACCAAGCAACTCTAGATTTAGGAAAAATGCAATCATCTAACCCAAAGATTAAAAAGAGGTGGGCTGCTAAATGCAATAGAACCAATTTCACTGCATGTAACATATGGGTATTCAATGCGCACACACACACATACAAGGTAACCAACTTCTTAATGGAACACACACACACACACGCAGTTAAAGAAGAGCCAAGCGAAAGATGTTGGTGCCTTCACACACACACACACATAGGTAAAGAAGAGCCCAGAGGAAGATGTTGGTGTCTTCTCACACATAAAAATATAGAAATACCAACTTCTTCAACATCGAATTATATATATATATATATGAATTTCGCTCAAACTCATATCTTAGCAAGCACACTCCTTCCCTATGTGGTATTTGTCAAATGTGACTATTGTGACCTAATTCCCTTACTTGGGGTATTAGCCTTCTGTTAAATTGGCAACTAGGGCATGCATGGGTGAACCGACATACGTTGTGGAGAGAGAACGAATGGAGGTTCCATTAAAATAATATGATGCATGTGGAGAGAGAACGAATGGAGGTTCCATTAATGGGCATGCGGAAATCATATGTGGGAAAATATACGTGGCTTATATATATAATGGAAATGGCCATTAAAATATAAAGAAATACGTATATGTAAATAAAAGATAATTATAAATGGAGCCGACATGAGCGTATTATTTGGAGAGTCGGCCGCATGGATGGACGCGTCGTTTAAAGGAATAATCCGCATATAAAAATGTTGAGGTTTCATTTGGAATGGGCATCAAAAACGAACGGAGTCTCTCGCATTCCAGGAAGTGAGCCGCATAGCTCATGCGTATGAAGGGTTGACTACGCGTTCTTGGAGCTCGGTCAATTAAAGACGGGTCGAGAGATAATAGAACAGTCTCGGTATATTGCAGCACGGGTTCGCATGGGAAATTGTTACGCTCGGGTATCCACATTGAGTCCGCAGTCAAAACGTAAGGTGTGATCAGGGTGAACGAAACTCAGGTATCCTCAGTCAAAGCGTAACTCGGGTATCCGCATTGATGAAGCAACAAGGTTCTCGGAAATGTGTTGAGGACGCAGACATATATATATCTCGGCATACCTGAATTTGATGACGCAGTGATCTCAATCCTGGATGATTGTGTATCTAATGCAGCCTTGACGTGTTATAAACAATGAACAGGGACATAACAGTGACATGAGGTTCAGACAATCTCGACATTCCAGTGTTGGGCTAAGCTCGCATGAATAAGAGCAGTGTTGACATCATACTCCTGTAGCTATAGAACTTCGGATGGAGATGGAACTGTAAGACAGTCATGCCATGACCTCGGTATTACAGCGAAGGATATTCAGACCTGTTATCTAATAGTCTCGGCATATGTTCATACGTCTCGATGATATACATTTGGCAATATAATTGTGTTGAAGCATGATGAGATCATGGGCAGCATGAGCAACATGAAGCATGATAAGATCATGGGCAGTATGATGACTATCATGATTAGTACAGCGTGGTGCAGTACACTGTAAGGTACAGCAAATGGACGAGATGGAGAATCAGTTGAAGCAGAATGTCTTCAACTGATCTCATCGTTATAGAAGATGATCTATGCTTTAAATAAGTCAAAGTATTGACTGTTGTTGTAAATGCACTCTCTCTCTCTTTCTCTGCTGAACTTTGAAGATAAAAGAAGATTTGATCAAAGGGTTTCCCCACACATTGTGGGGTTTGTCCCTGGCTCGCGCCATATCTTGTGTCCTCTTGTCTTGGCTTGTCTTCTGCGTTTTATATTTATGTTCTATCTGCAGTTTATCATAATGCTGATGTGATTGCCAATTGTGAAAATCTAAATAAATTGCTCTAGCATAGAACATACCTAAATTTAACATGGTATCAGAGCAGAGGTGAAGACAATGCCCAAGCAAGAGTGAAAGAGCAATCACCGAGGACAGTTGGGACAAGACAGAAGGATCAATGGGTTCCCCATAATTCATCTAGGGTGAAGTCAAAGCAGAGAATGTTATCAGAATGGCGCATCGGAAGATTCTGATGGTCCATCTTAAGATCACTTCATTGGGAAGTTCAGATCTAAGGGTGGAAGGAAAGGCGGATGCCTTGTTGAAATAAGTTCGGCCGTTATGCGAAGGAGTGTCCGAATCGCAGGGACACATCTCTTGATGAAGATAACAATATTCCTGGGACATCTTCAACGATTAAAGGAATGACTGGTAATGCAGGTCATCAAGGAAATGGTCGACTCTTCCACGAAAGCAAGAAACCCTAAAATCTCTTCTATGTACCTGATCGCAAGAAGAACCTGGTGTCCATCTGAATGGAAGTCAAAGGTTACAAAGGTACGTGTTTGAAAATAGATATTTTAAAGATACTTTTGAGTTCAGGATTGTATCAAGTTGCAGGAAGTCCATTGGGGACCATGTCCATTGACTCAGCACCGGAGGTCTGTGAACCAGATGATGACTAGGATGCCTGAATTCAAAAGGAAGCATGAAGGTACATGTCTGAAATGTACCGAAGGAAAATATTATAAGGGGATCATTCCCCTCATGCAGCAGGTCCACAGGCTTGGAACAACCCGAGGGGTTTGAGACTCATGATCAGGAATCTCATGTATACAGGTGGAAGAAAGCCCTCTATGGCTTGAAGCAAAACACCTCGGGCGTAGTATGAGAGGATTGATAGCTGTCTAATGCAGCTGAGACTCACTAGGAGTGAAACCAATCCAAACCATTACTCGAAGGTTGCAGATGATAAACCTCTCATACCGGCACCTATTTCTGACAGGTGCAGACCCTCTCATTTATAGGAGATAGAGGGAGTTGGATTCTGAATGTGGAAAGATAAGCAGCAAGCCTGTGACTACCTCTAGGATCTTAACTTTCAGAAGTTATATGGTAGTGATGTCGGACCTGATTTGGGAAATGCCTCTAAGTTTCATAAACTCATTCGCGTTGATGTTCTTGGAGAACCTCTGTCCAGACATCTGTGTTGCAGTTAACATGATGAGCTCATATTTGGTTGAGCCTCACTGGATTGGTGCCAAGAATCTTCTGAGATATCTTCAGGGAACAATCTCTCATGAATTGAGATACACTGCCAGAAATATGAAACCAAAGGATTATTCAGTGGGCAGGCAGTGTGGAAGATCACTAGAGCACTTCTCAGTGTTGTTTCTCTTTGGAATCTGCCTCGATATCCTGGATGAGCAGGAAGCAGAAGTCGGTGACTCTGAGCACCACCAAGGCAGAATACATTGCTGCTAGTATGGCCTTCTGTGAGGCAGTTTGGTTGTTGAAGCTCTTCAGTGAGCTGTTTGTACACATGATGAATACCACTGTGATTCTCTGCGACAACCAGAGGTGGGATTCGATTATTGAGGAATCCTGTATTCGTCGATTGCTCCAGCCAATAGACATCATCTGGGATATGGAAAGTTGATGATCAAGGAGGCTCCATCAAACTATGATGATGTAAAGGACAGAACCCCGAGGAAAGATCAAATTTGTGATTTTCCTGGACGACTTGGAGTCATCGAGAGACCTTTGAAGAAGGGTCCTACATGTTGCATACATTGAGCTCTGGGAGCTCTGGGGGGCTTGCAGTTCCACTGGAGCAACATACGACCACAGGGTGACTCACCCTCCCCTGATGGTGCGCACTGGAACAAGATGATTTTCTCTCTTGTGGGACAAGATGATTCGCTCTCTTGTGAAACAGGATGATTCGCTCTCCTGTGTAGCAGGATGATTAGTTCTCCTGTGAGGCCTGGATTGATGTGTTCTCCATGGC
>APFE030736714.1:0-53674 GCA_000404065.3 Pinus taeda
ATGAGGAAACTTTTGCTGAACTTGGTCCCTGGTGAGCCACTTGCCCTGGTGAAGGAATTGGCCTGCTTTGACAACTCGATACAGTTGGATATTCTATTGGCGAGTGTTCTTGATCTGTGTGTCTATGATCCGATCAGTTGCATCTTGTTCCATGCAATCTGGATTTAATTATGTGGGTGTGAGTTTTTCTGCAATGTCGGATGTGTCTACTAAGGGTTGAAAGTATGGCCGAAGGCCGTCCACATTGAATACTTGGTGCAAGCGAAGGAATGGAGAAATGTTGTGCTTCAAAGCATTGTTGCCCATAGCCTTGGTACTGGTGTAAGGACCGTGTCGGAGTCGTCTGAGCTTCTGATGGGTTCTGGTAAGGCGTTCTTTCTGTCGATGCAACCAGACTTTGTTGCCCACCTGAAACTTGTGTGGTACCCCTATGGGTGAGGAGAAGTTGTTCCTATGTTTTGTCATGACCGTACCCCTTTGTTGTTGTTGCTGTGTGGAGGAACCCTTTGCGGGGGTCATGGATGTGGTGACAATCTTCCCCTTAAATTGGGAGTGAACTAGACAGATGAATTCCCTGGTCTGGCAGATGAGCTTGTTGCCTTTCTTAGCAGTGATCAAAGATGTGGCGGTAGGTGGGGCTACCTCCGGTATCCTGTATAATGAATTATTCAAAGAAATAATGACAACACGAGGCCTTGATGCATACACAACATGTCGCCTCCACAAGTATGGTTGGCTTAATAATACATCACAAACATCCAGAGGTGTAACATCACACAATACCTCGTTTGTGAATGGTTTGATGTTGTAGGGAAGGCGGCACTGCTGGAGAACTTTGAGATCTCGTCCTTCGTGAAGCCACCCGATAATGTATGGCTGCGGGTGTGGTGTAGTCGGTAGGCCCAACCACTTCACGACCTCTGCTAAAATAAGGTTTTTTTGGCTGCCATTGTCGACAATGAATTGCAGCGACGAACCCTTCACCCACATCTGTGAGTGGAAAAGACGTTCCCCCTCCTCTGGCTCTTCAGGCTCAATCTTCTGGATCTTGGAAGTGGCAACAGTGGCGCTGGGATCCGCATCAATGATCTGCTTCCCTTTGCCATTCCCCTTATCAGGTTCTGGCTCAGGGTCAGAACATGTATCTGATTCAGAAGCCTTCAACTCGGCCACCAATGACTGCTTGGTCCGACACTCACTTGTGTTATGAGTGGGACTCTTGTGGAACTCACACCACTTTCCTGGGTCCTTCTTCGACTTCATGGTGTTGTTCTTCTCTTTCGACGGGTTGTCATGGGTCACCCCGCCTTGGATTTGTCCTTTGGGCTTCGGATTTGCAGATCCAAAGTCTCGCTTCTTCTGTTTGAAATTTTGCTCGATTTTGACAGCGTATCGGTATGCTGTGCCAAGTGAGGAAATATTCAAGAACTCCATCTCTTCCTAGATGTATCTATGTAGGCAACCACCGTATTTGAGCACCAGATGCAGCTCAGAATCTTTGATACCCAACTGTGTGCGAAGCGTATGAAAAATGTTTGTGAACTCAGGCACATCTTGGTCCCATCCCTGCCGCAACGTGGTCCATCTGATATATCTGTCCTCATAGCTTTTGACAGGGTAATACTGCTCCTTGATAGCATCCCGAAAGGAATCCCAAGTGGGTGCGGCTGAAAATAGTGAGCCTGTGCTTTCATCCTTCTGCTCGCAGTAGGTTTCCCACCAATCCTTGACAGGGGGGCTGCTTTGAGAAGAGCGAAAACAATCTTTTCCCGACTTAAAAATTCATGAACAGAAAAATAACCCTCTAGCAGATTAACCATTTATCTACCGCATCTGTGTCTGTTTTACCCTCGAATATGGGGATTTCAAAATTCACTTGTACCTTAAAGGGCGTGGCATTTCCAGAGTAGCTGTTGGAAGCCGATGCGTCACCTATAGGTAGCCGCTGAAGGATCTGCGCAAAGCTATCCATCATCGCGTTCCTTTGCCGCTCGAGGGCTTCTTCGAGCAAGATTTTGATAGGACCTCCTGCCCCCTCGTTTTTCTTCACATCCGCCATGGGAGGCCGTCGATATTTTCGAGGATGGTCTTGCAAAGGTTCGACCAGTTCAAGCCCTAACTCCTTATATCCAAACCTCGTTGGGGACATGCAAAGAAAAACAGAGAAAAAGGAGACCGCTCTGATACCACTGATCCAGATTTTAAACAGGAACACAATAGATTACAAAGATAACCATAAATATAGAGATGCGATAACCATAAACAAAGAGATGCAACGGAAATGATACTTCATTTCATTAATGGAAAATACTGAAATATGCTTACAACCATAATTGGAAATAAACTAGCTAGGGCGATGGTAGCTTATTTCTGAGAAGAGATGTGTGGCTACATGCCTCTCAACTGTTCCGAACTTGTGTTACAATGAGGCTCGAAGGCCTATTTATTATTGAGAAACAATGGAAAACCATTCACATTCCAAAACCGACCCTTAGAAGATGAACGCCAAATTGTGGGCCCCGTTTTGGGTAAATTGGTACATCAATTTCCCGGGGTCGTAACTTTGGCATACGATCTCCGTTTGACGCGTATGATAGCTCGTTAGAAAGATCTATCCGAGAACTACCATTGTTGAAACATGCAACACCGGTCCATGTTTCATGGACCCCTGTTGCCACCGAATTCCCCAAAAAACGTCGTTTAGGGCCTCAAAACGGCTCCGGAAGTTCAGGACCCGAAAAACTGCTAAAAATAGTAAGTTGTGCTACAAATAAGGAAACTGAAAAAGCTGAAAGAGACAATTGTGGGGGTCCAAATGGGATAGGTCGGTGGCCACCAACATCCACCTGGATCATTCCTCCCCCCTTAGGAAGCAATGGTCCCCATTGCGTTGAGTTCCTCCATCTGCTGAACTTGTCCTGCAATCTCTGATGTGTCCAGCAATGGTGGGAAGCATGGTCGACGACGGTCCGCATTGAAAACTCGATGCAAGCAAAGGAATGAAGGAATGCTGTGCTTCAAAGCTTTGTTGCACGTAGCCTTGGTACTGGTGTAAGGACCATGTCGGAGTGGTCTGAGTTTCTGATGGGTTCTGGTAAGGCGTTCTTTCTGTCGATGCAACCAAAATTTGTTGCCCACCTGAAACTTATGTGGTACCCCTATGGGTGAGGAGAAGTTGTTCCTGTGTTCTGTCATGACCGTATCCCTTTGCTGTTGCTGCTGTGTGGAGGAACCCTTTGCGATGGTCATGGATGTAGCAACGATCTTCCCCTTACTTTGGGAGTGAACCATACAGATGAATTTCCTGGTCTGTGATATGAGCTTGCTGCCTTTCTTAGCAGTGATCAAAGATGTGGCAGTAGGTGGGGCTACCTCTGGTATCCTGTATAATGAATTATTCAAAGAAATAATGACAGCACGAGGCCTTGACTCATACACAGCATGTCGCCTCCACAAGTATGGTTGGCCTAATAATACATCACAAACATCCAGAGGTGTAACATCACACAATACCTCGTCGGTGAATGGTTTGATGCTGTAGGGAAGGCGGCACTGCTGGCGAACTTTTAGATCTCGTCCTTCATGAAGCCACCCGATACTGTATGGCTGTGGGTGTGGTGTAGTCGGTAGGCCCAACCGCTTCACGACCTCTGCTGAAATAAGGTTCTTTTGGCTGCCACTGTCGACAATGAATTGCAGCGGCGAACCCTTCACCCACATCTGTGAGTGGAAAAGACGTTCCCCCTCCTCTGGCTCTTCGGGCTCATTCTTCTGGATCTTGGCAGTGGCAACAGTGGCGCGGGGATCCGCATCAATGATTTGTTTCCCTTTGCCATTCCCCTTGTCGGGTTCTGGTTCAGGGTCAGAACATGCATCTGATTCGGAAGCCTTCAATTCGGCCACCAATGACTGCTTGGTCCGACACTCACTTGTGTTATGAGTGGGACTCTTGTGGAACTCACACCACTTTCCTGTGTCCTTCTTCGGCTTTGTGGTGTTGTTCTTTTCTTGTGGCTTCGACGGGTTGTCTTGGGTCACCCCGCCTTGGGTTTGTCCTTTGGGCTTCGGATTTGCAGATCCAAAGTCTCGCTTTTTCTGTTTGAACTTTTGCTGTCGATTTTGACAGCGTATCGGTATGCTGTGCCGAGTGAGGAGATGTCCAAGAACTCCATCTCTTCCTGGATGTATCTATGTAGGCAACCGCGGTATTTGAGTACCAGATGCAGCTCAGAATCTTTGATACCCAACTGTGTGCGAAGGGTGTAAAAGATGTTTGTGAACTCAGGCACATCTTGGTCCCGTCCCTGCCGCAGCGTGGTCCATCTGATGTATTTGTCCTCATAGCTTTTGACAGGGTAGTACTGCTCCTTGATGGCATTCCGAAAGTCATTCCAAGTGGGTGCGGCTGAAAATAACGAGCCTATACTTTCATCCTTCTGCTCGCAGTGGTTTCCCACCAGTCCTTGACGTGGGGGGCTGCTTTGAGAAGAGCAAAAACAATCTTTTCCCGACTTGAAAATTCATGAACAGAGAAATACCCATCTAGCAGATTTAACCATTTATCTACGACATCGGCGTCTATTTTACCCTCGAAGATGGGGATTTCAAAATTAACTTGTACCTTAAAGGGCGTAGCATTTCCAGAGTCGCTACTGGAAGCCGATGCGTCACCTCTAGGTAGCCGCTGAAGAATCTGCACAAAGCTATCCATCATCGCGTTCCTTTGCCGCTCGAGCGCTTCTTCGAGCAAGATTTTGATAGGATCTCCTGCCCCCTCATTTTTCTTCTCATCCGCCATGGGAGGCCGTCGGGATTTTCGAGGCTGGTCTTGTAAAGGTTCGACCAGTTCAAGCCCTGACTCCTTATATCCTGACCTCGTTGGCGACATGCAAAGAAAAAAAAAAACCGAGAAAAAGCAGACCGCTCTGATACCACTTATCCGGATTTAAATAGGAACGCAATAGATTACAGAGATAACCATAAATACAGAGATGCGATAACCATAAATAAAGAGATGCAGCGGAAATAACACTTCATTTCATTAATGGAAAATACCGAAATATGCTTACAACCAGAATTGGAAAAACCAGCTAGGACGATGGTAGCTTATCTCTGAGAAGAGATGTGCGGCTACATGTCTCTGAACTGTTCCGAACTTGTGTTACAATGAGGCTCGAAGGCCTATTTAGTATTGAGAAACAATGGAAAACCCTTCACATTCCAAAACCGACCCTTAGAAGATGAAACGCCAAATTGTGGGCCCCGTTTTGGGTAAATTGGTACATCAATTTCCCGGGGTCGTAACTTTGCATACGATCTCCGTTTGACGCGTACAATAACTCATTAGAAAGATCTATTCGAGAACTACCATTGTTGGAACGGCAACACCAGTCCATTCCATGGACCCATGTTGCCCCTGGATTCCCAAAAAACGTCGTTAGGGCCTCAAAACGGCTCCGGAAGTTCAGGACCCGAAAAACTGCTAAAAATAGTAAGTTGTGCTACAATTAAGGAAACTGAAAATGCTGAAAGAGACAATTGTGGGGGTCCAAATGGAATAGGTGGGTGGCCACCAACATCCACCTGGATCACATTACCCTTTGAATCCTTCTTCTCATCTTTTTCATCCTCTGAGATTCCTTCTCCACGTGGATGCTTATAACTCTCTCCAACCATTCTAGTGTTCCTCTCTTCATAGAGGACTTTAACCATCTCAGTTAAAGTATAGAAATATTTCTTGAATTCTTCCTCATCTAAAGAAGGACCTTTAATCTATCTTTCTCCAGACATAATGGCCGTGGATTTAGGCTCAAAAATTGGTACTGCTTGTACCTCTTCAATCTCAATTGAAGGAAAAACTTGAGGTGTTTCAAGTGCAGCTAGAATTAGAACTTTGGGTGGTGGAGATTGTGGGCTTGTGGCTTTCATTCTTCCGGGCATTACCTCAGGAGTTGCAACCAATCGTTACCCTTCTCCTCTCTGCAACTTTAACCTTGTAAGCATCACAATTTTGCAACCATTAAAACCCTAATTGCATAAAATTCAAGCAATCACAAAAATAAGCCTTTCCTTTGGTACCAACTTGATATGTTATTGAATGTTAGTTTTGTTGTGCTAATTTCAATTACATATTTATAAACACATGCTTTTCCATTGCTTCTTGTGCATAGGTTTCCTTCGATTGTTTATGTATGTAAATAGGTAAATTTCATCAAGTTTAATGTGACATTCATGAGAAAAAAATGCATAAAAGAACAATGATGAACAACAACAACAAAAAGTACAACAAACCATCAATTGAACACTTTAACACAGTGTTTTGATTAAGGAGTTCACCTCTCCTGGGCTACATCTCCTTGGTCCATCTTCCATGGCTTGGGCCTCTATATTAACTCAATATGGAAAAAAATGTTGTTTACAAAGCTCTAATGCTCCTGATACCTGCACCAATGTGTTTAGAATGTCGACATTAGCTAGGAACACCTTTTCCTGAGCTCAATTTGTTCAAACAATGCTCGAGTTATGGCTCAAATAGTTTTTCCCTAGGAATCTCCTCCAAATCTGGAAAAACTTCAGTTAATCCCACTAAAATTAGGGGTGGTTATGGATTTCGCGGAATCTGCCAAAATCTCCACCAACTGTTAAGCACCTTCAATTAGCGCTTAAGCGCAGTTAATTAGTGCTAATCACCATTTAATATTAAGCACCTTTAATTAAGGGATAAGCCTGATTAATTAGCCTAAGCACAATTTAGCGCTGGAATAGTGGTAATACTTTGGCTAGGCGCACTCCTGGTCATGGTGGAGGGTTATATGATGTTGTTTTGTTTGGGGGCCGGGGCTAAGCCCTAGCCCCTTTCCCCATATGTGCTTTACAATGAACCTTTAGCATGAAGCACAATGCCATATATATTAAGATCTAATGTTGTGGTGTAGTGGTAACCCGCGTGCATTATGGAGAGGAGGTCACAAGTTCAAACCTAACCTCCACCAAAAATTTTCTCCTTTGCACCTGAGTCTGCCTAGGCCATTGGGAGGTGCCAGGTGGCGGCCTCTAGGCTTGCCACGTGGCATTCTCTCATTGGACCAGAATTAACCAATAAAACTATGCCAACACACCTGCCACATCACTGAGCTACAACCAATCACATTGTGACTCTTGGCGAGCTTCGATTGATCTGTTGACCAAAGTTGACCCTGCCTAGTCACTTGCCACGTCAGCAGCACACACTGCTTACTGTGTAGTGACTCGACATTTTTTTTTTTTACAAAATTTTACTTTTTTAGAAAAGTAAACATAACTCAATAAATTCATAATACAAACTCGATTTTCAGTGAAACGAGTTGTGTTAGGATCGTTTTTCCGAGATGGACGCAGTTGTCTAGGTTTAGAACCATTACGAGAACTTTGATCATCCTACAACAACGAAAATAATAATGGCTCAATTCTTAATAGAACAATAGGTCTTCATGAGGATGATAAGCGAAGTGCCTTGATTAGGCTTGAAGGACACCAGTTTAAAATTTTGCATTTTGGATTGAGTTTTTGGGTATTTTTGAGTTCCAGCCTCTTTATATTGACTAGGAAAGTAAACTTTTGGAGTCCAAAAGTTCCTAGTGGGGAGGTGTAATCAAGTGATCAATTTTAAGCTAAATAATGAAAGTGCCTAGAACTTCTTGAAATCAACTCCAAATTGAAGAGCTCATCGATTTGAATCTAATGCAACTTTAATCGCTCAAAAATGATATCGTATGCTCCCAATATCGCATTCTGATCATTTTCCCAAAGAGACAAGATTTGAGCAAGCCTATTGACAGGGAAATTGACTAGGCTGACCATACCATTGAGTAAGCAGGGTGACCATATAGGTATGAGCCAACTACAAGTTGACAAGTGGCATCATATGATTTGTTGATTGATGGGCACATTTTATTGGTGGATGAGTTTTTGAAGTGGCCCAATGGGAGGCCGCCACATGGCATCCCGATATTGGTCAAAATTCTGGTTAAGGCCGAACTACAACTGGTCATATTTGAATACAGAACCTCTAGTCTAGCAGCAAGGTGCCTTACTGGCATGGCATAGGGTGTCACTTAGCTATTGTAGTGGAATATTTATATTTAAATGTTATAAGTTTAACATTTGGGGGACAGGGTCGGGGCTAAGCCCTGGCCCGCAGTCACCCCACGCCCATAGGATAGTAGGTGGGGGAGATAGGAGTGTGGGCTTAGCCCTAACCCATGGTTTGAGCATCACCATATATCATCCACATGACCATATGTTATAGCACAGGAGAAGAACAATTGAGGGGCTAAGAAATGGGACCAGCCCACATTTATATCATAGCCCATGGAACTGCATGATATGGGCTCGTCAGATGTTTGCGAAGGGTTCTAAGGAATGGCCCCAACCCAGGTCGTATGGCCCACAACATTACCACAAGCGCGTAGTTTGGAGGGTTCGATGGAGTTTAGGGCCAACCCCGAGGTCTTATGCGACGCAACGTGACTACGTGCCTATGGATTGGGAGATTTGATGGGTGGGGCGGGCCGTTGGGCCAGCCCTCAGACTTGTCGCACTCTATGTGTGCCCATCCCAAGTTTTAAGGGGCTTAACCGGCGGGGGTGGGCGTTAAGGCCTAACCCTTAGCCCTATGTGGCCCATGTGACCGTGTTTTTTCAAGTTAAAGGGTCTAAGGCTAAATTAACTATCCAACAAAATGTAGTAGAGGATAGCAAAATTTCCACTCCGTTAGCGATTTTCAGGGTGGATTTGTAGAACCGATAGACAGAAGGGGGAATTTGTAGGATGGTTAACATTGAAATTCATGAGAGAGCTTAGAAGCTCATAACTTTCTAAGTTTTTATCCAAATTGAGCTCAGAAAGAGGATATGTAGGGGTTTTTGGATGTTATGAATCCATTGGTAACCTCTAATTTCTGATTTGAGTACATATTCAAAGTCTTTTTGCAGGTTTGAGACAAAAGGTGTATGCATCGATTAGGGTTTGTAAGCAGTTCTAGGATGTATTTGGGCATGTAGAAAACTTTGTAGGGGTATTCTCACTTCTAGAAGGCTACTATAGTAGCTGTAATTTGCAGGGTTTAGCTCAGGTTCAACTTCTCTTAATAGGAAGTTTTTATTATGTGCTTCAATGTGGAATTGAAGGGTTCACATGATGTTTTTATCTCATTTAAGTTGAAGTATGTCATCTTTGTAGGAGATGTTTTGAGTTTATGTTGTTTGTGAGAGTTCTTTGTAGGAGAACATTACCTTATAGGGATAATAGCCAGATATTTACCTGGAAGAAATTTTTATGTACTTCATTTGATGCTGAATATATGAGTGGTCTATTCATGTTGATAGGCTGAGAGATTTAGCCTAGGAGATGTGAACTCCATCAACAAACCTTTGTCTTGCTCTTCTTTATGCCTGCATGGATTATGTGTTGTTATGTTTAGTATGTTAAGTGACATATGATGAATAATTCATGACTTGAAGATATATTGGAAACTTGTTTGTTTCAAGATCCATTTTTATTTTTTCAAAGCATCGACATGGTCCTAATTTTTGTTTTGTTTTATTTTATTTTATTTAGTGCCATGGAAAATTCCTGGGTTATATCATCATCATATCCCTTCAACAGTTCAAAGAAACCCAACCACTTATGTCTCTGAAAAATATTTACTACAAGAGGACGTTGCTAAATTCTCTTTATGTCTATGGGCTCTATTTTGTTAAACCCTCTCCCACTTTCTCCTACTACTCCTTCTCAAGGATACTTGGGGGTATTTCAAATTCTGGCCTTATAACGATCTCGGTTGTAGAGACAGTGTCATTTTTTCCCTTTTTATCAGAGGGGGAGAAGGATGCCAATAATTTCTTACAAAACATACTTTTCTTTGACCCTATCTTGCTCTTAAATACGAAAAATTCCAAAAGAGAACTACTATATAATTCTTTGCTATAGGTAACTTATTTCTGGCAAATGTTTCTAGGCAGAGGTATGGAAATTAGAGAGGGAAAGGATCACTTACTCCTTTTAATGTTACTTTTTCATGTGCATGAGGGTTTGAGGGAAACTTTGAGTAATTTTGACTTCCTTTATTCCTTCAATTATCTCCTGTAGCTTCCTTTCGAGCCTCTTGTAGCAGTTCTGAGCCTCTTGTAGCTCCTCCTGTAGCACCTGCAAACATTGTTCAAAGCAAATTGGTGGCACCCTAGGCAATCTCCAATAGAACTAGATCATCCTTCTCTAATTGATTCTTGAAATGAGAGATAATACAAATGGAGTTGAGCCTTGTACTTAATATTCTTTTTGTGGTAAAGACTCAGAGCTCTTTGATGACATGGCTCTTACACAAACTTCCCTTTCCTAACCATTTTCCCCACTCCTTGCAATCATCAACATTCTCCTCGTGATTATCACCTCACTCCGAGTAATCACCACCTCACTTGATTTTACTTTTCCACATGCATGTGTAGCTTAAATGAACTTTAGTTCACTAATTGAAGGTGGCCAAGTTTATTGGCCACCTCCAGCCCATAAAAACTTCCTTCCTTGACCATTACACATTTTATCATCATATGCATAGGGATGAGGTGAGGATTTTCATACTTGATCCTACCCGTGATGTCGATGTGCTGGAGAAGCTTTCATGTTGGATCCGATCTTCATAATATGATGATCTTAATGGTGTTGATTTCCTTTGTTTCTTCTGCACAGGTCCTCATAACTTAATAATTGTTTGAATGATAACATTATTATGTGCATGTTTCTTCTTGGTGTCCAATATGTTGTTGGTGAAGTGTATGTATTATCAATTCATGTTCCCCTTCTTAATTCATAAATGTCTCTATGATGGTCAAGGTGGCTAGATCTCCTGCTCTGTAGGTGGAAAAAATTTTATCGTGGGATTTTTGGTGTGACTGTATAGGCTGCTATAGGAGGAATTATCTTCCTATAGTAGTCATTTAATTTCTCTTTGAGACCCTATATTGCATGTGGAATTAGAGGGAAAGTCAGAAAAGGCATGAGTACAGGATTAAGATCCCGAGGAAGTGGTGTAGGTGGTGTAAAAACGAAAGCAATTTTTTTCTACGTTTTTTTATATGCATGGCAGAGTGGAAGTTGAATGTAACTCCTGGCTAGATGGAGTGGATGCGTGATGAAATTGATGTTGGTGGACTTATCTCAACATTTCCTAAAGAAGACATGGCCTCTTGGTCTCTTTCTCCAATCAAATATTTCTCCTGTAGCATTTTAGGCTCCTCCTATAGTATTACAGGCTCCTCCTGTAGCATTATAGACTGCTCTGGTAGCATTATAGCGAGGAGGGAAAATTTGATTCTATGGTTGGATGGGTGATGGAGAGAGGTAGGAAGGTGAGTGAAGGGGGTGAAAATGCAATGGGTGGCTGGAAAAATGGAAGAATTCACTTGTAGAATTTGTCATGTGGTCATCGTTCTATTGAATATCTGGAGTCTTGCAAAAGAGATATGTCAACACAAGTAGTGTAAGAACTCCTTCCTTGTGTTTTTCTTTTCTCCTTTTCTCTCCCTTTCTTTTGGAGACATGCAAGCTACCTCGATAGAGGTTTTCAATCTGCATGCCTTACCTAGGTGCTTCATACGAGGTTTTCACTCGGGTATATTTTCATCTTTTATTTTGTTTTTGTTTTTTTTTCTCCTCTTTTTTTGCTCCTTGACTTCCTTAGAGAGGTTTTCAACCCTAGAATTGGCCTCATATGCATCACGGAGGTTTTCATCTAGGCCCTCTTATTTTTTCTTTTTTTTGTTAGAAGTTTTGTGGACTAAGTGTTGTAAGTCTCCCAATCACATTCAATTCTATGCTGATTGAACTTACAAGTTCTTCCTTGGATGTAGGTATTTTATACAACTTTAACCTATAAAAATTGACAAGTAAGGGTATCCCTTCCTCATCAATTGTTTTGATCTAGACAAACCCATTCTCATGACATTTCTCTACTAGATAGGGACCCAACCATATTTTCATTCGATTTCCCTTGAAATCCTTGAACCTGGAATCATACAACAGGGCCCAATCTCCTTCTTGAAAAGTCTTCTCTTTGATGTGTTTGTCATGCCAAATCTTCCTTCGTCGCTGAATTACCTTAGTGTGCAAGAGAGCTTGTAGCCTAAATTCATAGAGACCATTGAGTTGGAGTAGCCTCTCTTTTTGTGATATAGTGAGATCCAAATTTAACTAGGCTGCCATACTTAAGGTGTTATATTCAAATTCAATAGACAACAGGGCCTTCTTCCCATAGAGTAGTCCAAATGGGGTAAATCTAGTGGTGGTCTTCCAAGTGGCGTTGTCGGCCCAAGTGGATTCCACAAGTTTGTCTTTCCAATCCTCTCTTCTGCTGCTAACAAACTTGGTAAGAATGTTCTCCAGTGCTCTATTTGTGACTTCCACCTGCCCATATTTGCTTGAGGGCGATAAGAAGTGGATGTCATGTGCTTGATGTGGTGCTAATTCATGCAATCTTCAACCAGATTTGATGAAAATTGTGCTCCTTGATCAGTGACTAACTCCATTGAAAAACCAAACTTGTAGAAGGTGTTCTCCCTCAAAAATGCATCCACCTTTTGCTTAGTTGTTTCCTTTACTACCTTTTTTCAGCCCATCTAGTCAAGTAACCAGTGCACACAATGATATATATATATCCTGATGGGGGATCAATAAGTCCAATGAAATCCATTCCCCATTTCTCAAATGGATTTAAAGTCACTTGAGATTATAAGGGAATTTCCCCATCCTTTGGCACTAATCACACCTGATGGTGTACCTTCTTGCATCCTGATGTAAAGTGGGTGATCCAGATTTAAACAGGAACGCAATAAAATACAGATATAACCATATACACAAAGATGCAGCGGAAATAATACTTCATTTCATTAATGGAAAATACTGAAAGATGCTTACAACCGGAAATAGAAATAAACCAGCTAGGGCGATGGTAGCTTATCTCTGAGAAGAGATGTGTGGCTACATGCCTCTGAACTGTGTTACAATGAGGCTCGAAGGCCTATTTATTGTTGAGAAACAATGGAAAAACCCTTCACATTCCAAAACCTAACCCTGGAAGATGAAACACCAAATTGTGGGCCCCGTTTTTGGGTAAGTTGGTAAATCAACTTCCCGGGGTCGCGAATTGGTCTTCTTATGTCCGTTTGATGTGCAAGATAGCCCGTTGGAACGATCTCTCCGAGGACTACGACGGAAAAGACGATTTTTAGTTAGATTAATCGCTGGCAGTAGATTTCCCAAAAAACGTCGTTTAGGGCCTCAAAACGGCTCCGAAAGTTTAGGACACGAAAAATTGCTAAAAATAGTAAACTGTGCTATAATTAAGGAAACTGAAAGAACTGAAAGAAGCACTAGAGGGGATCCACGTGGAATTAGCGGGTGGCCACCAATATCCACCTGGATCAGTGGGCCAATAATAACCTAATTGTAGAACGTTGAAGGTTGTCCTCTTATCTGTAAAGTGGCCCCCACAAGGTCCATCATGGCATGTTGAGAGGATGTCAAAGACCTCCTCATACCTCACACATCTCCTTAAAATCTGATCTAGTCCTAATCTGAAAATATCAACCCCCAATCCAAGTGAACGGGGCACTTTCTTGACAGTCTTTCTCTTTTCCTTGGAGGATAGATTAGGAGGGAACTTCCTAGCAACCAAGTATTTGGCCATATCAGAAAGCCAAGGAGAAAGCACTGGGATGGCAAAGAGATGTTCATCTGGAAGTTGATCATCTCTCATTTCTTCTTTTCCTGTAGGTAGGGTTAGTCTTGACAAGAGATTTGCAACCACATTCTCTTTCCTTGGTTTATCAATAATAGTCAAACCAAATTTTGGTAATAAAAACAACCATATAATTATCCTAGCATTGATACCAAGTTTATTCATTAAATATTTAATGGTTGCATGATCAATGTGAACAAAAGTTGGATAACCAGTGATGTAATGCCTAAACTTGTTCAAAGAATGTAGCACTGCTAAGAGTTCCTTTTCAGTGACAATATAATTTAACTCAACTTTGGAAAGGTTTTTATTGATGAAATAGATAGCATAAGGCAATTTGTTTTCCACGTGTCCTAAGGTTTCCCCTACAACTTTTTCTGAGGCATCTGTGTGCATATGGAAAGGTAATTTCTAGTTGAGACCCCTAAGGATTTGCGCTATGGTCAAATTTTCTTTCAGTACTTGGAAGGCTTCTTGACAATTGTTTGTCCAACAAAAATATGAATCTTTAGCCAACAATCCAAACAAGGGTGAAATGAGTTTACTAAAGTCTTTGATAAACCTTCTATAATACCCAACTAATCTAAGGAAAATCTTGACATCTCTTTGTTTTTGAGGGATAGAGACCTTTTTAATAATGATAGTTTTGTTTAGGTTAAACCATATCCCTTCCTTGGATATAGAATGGCCAAGGACAGTCCTTGTATTAATCAATAATTCACATTTCTCAGGACTCAATGAAAGATTCATTTCAATGCATTTATTTAAGACTTTACACAGATTAGAAAGAGCTTCTTGGAAGTCACATCCATAAGGAGTGAAATCATCCATGTATATCTCAATAGAGTCATGAACAAGTTCAACAAAGATACTTAGAACTTCCCTTTGGAAAGTAGCAGGGGCGTTACATAGACCGAATGAAATGACTTTATAGGAAAAGGTACCCCAAGGACATGTAAATGTGGTCTTATCTTGGTCTTAAGGGTTGATCTGGATTTGGTCGAATCCACTAAATCCATCTAGGAAGGAGAAGAATTTCTTTCCTACAAGGCCATCTAGGACTTGGTCAATGAAGGGAAAAGGAAAATGGTCCTTCTTTGTAGCCTTTTTAAGTTCTTGGTAATCAATACAAATCCTCCACTTCCCATTTTTCTTGGGGACTAAAACAAGAGGTGACACCCAATCACTATCTTAAATGGAGGATACTCCTAAGAGTTAATGGAGACCATGACATCCTCAATAACTCCTTCAGGAGCTATTGTGGATCTGTCTACAAGCTGCAACACTATAATGGTCTTCCTCAAAGCCCCTTGGAGGTTTAGTTTCAACATGGTTTCCTTGGTCATTACATTGATTACAAAACCAAGATCAATCAAAGTATTAGGGGCCATAATTCCATCAATGTGTACATCCACTGCTGGGCTACTAGGATCCAAGTATTTTGGAGAGATCAACCTCCCAAGCATAAGATCAGACAACAACATTGATTGTGGGGATACCTCTTTTTCTTCTCCCAAGCCTTTTGAAACATTCATCCTTGATAATATTATTGTAAATGGGAAAATATTTGATGGCCTGGAGAAGGGGTATCTTGAAACACAAATTCTTCAATTATCCAAGGAGTTCAACCTCTTTTGTGGTGTTTTGTTTTTGTTGGAACAACCTTTTAGGATAAAGAGGTGCATTAACCTGACGAACACTCTCTTCTTTCTCTTCTTCAAGCTCTTCACATGGAGAAGGTGGGTGATTATCTAGGAGTACCTTCCCAGACCTAAGGTTGATCTCTTGGATTTCCACAACGTAAGAAGGGTAGGATATATCCCCACTATAAACTTATTATGCCTACTTGTTGTTCGGGTTCAAATTGGGTTGAGTAGGAATTTGAGTTCACTTAGGTGGAATTTGGTGAGGGGGTTGTGGTTGAGGTTGAGGTGGAGGCATTAAAGAAGGAGGTTGGATGGTTTGAGGCATCCACCCTTGTGAGGGATTTCCCCATTGGGAAGGTTGGTGTGGATATGTTTGAAAAGGAGGGTTGATAGGTTGAGGAGGATATTGAGGAGTATAAGACCAAGGAGGAGGTGTGGACCACGATGGATGAGTGGAAGGTTACCAAGGATGGAAAGGTGCATTTTGATTTGGATTGTAGTGAGGATAATTTGCACCTTCCATGCCTTGTTGATATGGCCAAGGAACTAGGGGTCTCCTTTGGTTAATGAAAAAAAACTGCTCGGACCCACCTTCTACAGGTGGAGGCAGTAAAGTAGGAGGTTGGGTGGTTGAAGGGCTCAACCTTGGTGAGGGATTTGCCCATTACGAAGGTGGATATGGATGAAAAGGAGGGCTGATAGGCTAAGGAGGATATTGAGGAGTATACGACCAAGGAGGAGGTGTGGACCATGATGAACAAGTGGAAGGGTACCAAGGATGGAAAGGTGCATTTTGATTTGGATTGTAGTTAGGATAGTGTGCACCTTGCATGCCTTATTGATATGGCTGAGGACCTAGGGGTCTCCTTTGGTTAGTGAAGCACAACTGCTTGGACCCACCTTCTACCCCTCCTTGGTATACAACCTTTAGGCCCGAAAGAGGGATAGTTATCTGTTTCACTATTCTCTTCATAGACTAAACAAACTTCGATGAAATTCAATGGACATTCATTCCTAGGATGTCTTTTAGTACACCTAGGGAAAAATATATCTAGTGCCCTCTCTGTTTCCTTTTGCTTTCTTTTGATTTACATAGTATCCATCTGCAAGGCAAAGGTATGCAAATTTTCACTCTTAAAATAGTCAACGTACTTCCTATCTCATGCTTGATGGCTGTTGTGGAGGGAGAGGAACTGACCAAGCTTTGGATAGACCTACCCTTCTTCCCAACAACCCTAGAGTTATTCTTGAATACAATTTTGATGTCATCATAAGGAAATTTGTAGATATCTCCTCCAAATAGCATGTTGATGGTTTCCATTATATCTTCCCTGATCCCTCAGCGAAGAAATAGCTTGAGGGATCTAGGATCAAGGGTATAGTTGATCCTCCTTCAATTGAGTTGAAACCTTTCCCCATAGTCCTTAAAAGATTCATTAGGTCCAAGGGTCATCCTAAAGATTTCCTCCTTTGTTTCTTTGGACCTATATGTTACACTAAAATTTGTCACCATGACTATTTGCAGTTAGTATGGCTCCATCAATTGTCATACTATCCTCCTTGGCAATTCTCATACCTCTACTCTCCATGTCAAACTTCAAGAAAGAGAGAAAGTCTTTAAAATCTAGTTATCTCTGGGTACGTAGTTTCTCTCAGCATTACCTGCATGTACACAACCCAAGTTCACAATACCTACGTACTTGTACGCTCTGTATGTAAAGGGGTGGGTGCGTACCCCTGTAAAGGTCAAAAGGCGCGAGTTTCATCTTAAAAAAGTTACTTGTGGTCATTTCTAGAGTATTTTAGAAGCTTGTTCGATGTGTATTGAGCGCCTCCAAATGGTTCATGTATCCCTATGAAAGAGGAACTTATCCCATCAAGAGGGGAGCTATCCCATCCAAAGAGGGGCTTATCCCATTGATGGTGGACCTGATTAACTTCCTCTAGAGCACTATAAATACAGGCATTGGGCCAGAAGGGAGGGGGTTGAAAGCTTAATATTCCTAAGGGTAGATGCTGCTGGAATTAGGACTTCCTTGTAGAAGCTTGTGAGGAGAGATTCCCATCCTTTCTTGTTTCATTTGGAAGTGGGTGAGCTTATCAAAGTAAAGGAGAACTCTTGTTGGACCCTGGGAGGTACCTGCACAACACCAAGGCTCAGGTTGTAATGGTTTCTTTTGTTTCCTATTAATACAAATAAGTCCATTCTTCTCAACAATTTGTTATTTATGAGTTGTTTCATATACTTCTTGGTCTGTATGTTAATATGTTTTATTTTATGAGATATTCAGGTGCTATTTAATCGTTTGATTGTTAGTGAATGCAGGTTTCGGAGAGAAGGAGGAGCTCATCCGGATCGACGAGGCTGGACTACTACAACAGCGTTGGACTACAAGTAGGATCTAAACACTTGATTTCTTATATGGTAAATGCATATTTAGAGAAGGATTGTTCTTAATTGTCTTGTTTGTCACTAGAAAGCCTTAAGCTTCTAGGGAGGTCGGTTTTGTCCGCAAAATTGACTCTTTCCGCCTGACAATAAGCTTCCCTTTATTTTCTAATAATACACAATTTCTGGTTCATCTTCCCAAAATGCATATGTTCATGTATCAGTTAGCTTAACATTCCTTGATCAGTTAATTAGGTTTGTTTTGAATATTCTATTTGTATTTGCATGCGTTGTTGTGTCTTGATCTCTTGTGTAGGTGCATAAACGATGAGAGTAGTAGGAATGAGCTCGTGACACGAGTGATTCAAGGTCTTCAACAAAAGCGATTGAGATAGCATCAAAACAAGGTAGGCCATGTTCTTAGTTTCTCTTTTCAATTGCAACTTAGGAAAGTGTCTATTAGATTGTCACTTCGTTTGCTAGACCCAATCATTAGGCTAGAGGGATCATCTTTATCTGCAGAGAGGATTTACCTAGACAACAGGATGGAACTAGGTAGTAAGGATCCTAGGAAGGGAAAAGGAGTCACTTAGAGTGACACTAGCTAGATTCCAGAGAATGGCCAAGCCTCTTGAAGCCCCAATGACACATTAGGCTAGGACATCATAATTTCTCCATAAATATTTGACAATTTGAGTAATACTGTCACTAGAGCATTTTGTTTCATGTAGTAGGATGATATCATGTTTTTTAGTGGAATTTTTTTTCTTTAAGATCCAATGCTTGGATTTTCCATTCAAGCCCTTGAATTCCATGAGATGATCTTCATCATTAATATTTTGTGAGAGGAGGAAACAAAGTTTTCATTCAAGTGACTCTTCCCGAGTGGACTAGAACTTTTCCAAGGTCTTGGAGAAGTTGATTGTTTTTTTTACGACCTTTCTTCTTAGGCTCTTTGGCTAAGGTTGATTGGTCCTGGGGCACATTTCATTTAATTCCTTGTGAGGAAAGAGAGGGGGAAGGAGTAGAAGAGGTACGTGGAGTGTGGATCTGATGGAGGAGAAGATCTTGATGTTGTAGGTATGCTATTGCTACGATTTGAATTGATATTCTAGGATGGCTACTAGATCTTTATTGCTTCATTTTTACACAATTTGTTGGAGATATAGGTTTTGAAGATCCAGATCCTCTAAATCTTCCTCTTCCATTTGGATTGGAGTTTCTTGATCAGGATGAATATTCGTTGTTGCAGGTTCATGAGATTTATGTGCATGATCCAACTTCAAATTGAGTTTGTCTTCTTGAATTAGAGGATCCTAAGAGTGATCGGCTAAAGTTTCTTGTTAGGGGGGATTTTTTCATTCTCCTTATGCTAGAGGATTGTGAATCAATTTTGGTTAGGGTCACCTTGCCCCAAGGATCCTTCACCACATCTCTTGGTTTTTCTCCTTTTGCCCTGGGTAGTGGTAAACTCATTTTCCTTAGCATTTTCAGGTGCAGTTGTATTGCCTGATTCAGGTTGAGATGGGGGCTTTGCCAGACAATCTCTGAAAATATAACCATACTCATGACAATGGTGACATCAAACTGGGATTTGTTCTAATCAATTAACTATTCCCATATTATATCTTCACAACTCATATGGATGCTAACAGGTAGGGATTGAGTGAGATCTAGGTAGACACACAACTTGGCATATAAGGTGTACCTCTGTTTCTTGGTGATGTCTGACAACATAATGAAATACCCAATTTTTTTGCTATGTCTCCCAAGATTTTGGGATCCCAATACTCTTGTGGAAGAGAGTAAATCCTGATCTAGACTAGCAGGAAGGTAAGGTTTCCTTCTCATGGTTGAATCGGGGAACCCAAAGTTCCATGAAGAGATCCATTGAGTTCATGAAGTAAGGACCATCCTAAAAAATAACACCATAATCTGCAAAATTACTGAAGATTAGGATAAAAAATACTCTTGATCTAAGCTTAAGTTTTGCATATCCCTTGATGACCCATTTTTTTTTCATCTAGTTAATGAGAGTCCGCTCAGAGGGCCAAGGACAAACGAATTTACAAATTGGCACATGTTCCTTCATATTTTCTGCTATGGTACCTAGTTTCTTTGTAGGAATCTCTACGAGAGCCAACTCTTTAGCTTGTGGGAGATAGGGATTGGTTGACAAGGCCACATTTTCTATTGGATTCAAATAAGATGTTTCCAATGCTAGTTTTTGCATGTTGGAGTTTGGGGTTTTTTATGGTGACCCTAAGGTGCCATTACCTTTTTGTTTGTTGTCAGATTTGCTAAGTCTATGTGTTGTTTGCTATGAGGAGTGGTTACTTATAACATTCCTTAAGGAGGGGCGATTGTTTCCCCCCCATGGAGGAGCCTATTGGGTGTGACGTTTTACCTATTTTATCCACCTTGTTTCCCTAGTTTTGATCCTCTTATGCTCCAGGCCCATGAAAATTTACATGATTAATAACCCTTTTTCTTATTTTTACAACCTATTCCATTGTCATGTTATTTTTTGATATTTTGTTGAATAATACGATACTTTATTCATTTTTGTGACTAACTGGGGTGAGAATTGGAGGAGTATTTTGGAAGCTCTTCTCTTTTCAGGTGTTGCTAGCGGGAACAAGACTATGGAGTAAACAAGAAGCATTGATCGATTTCAGAGCAAGGTAGAGCAGTTCGTTGTTACACCCTGTATGTTGTTATAGGTTGTTGTTACACACTGAATGTTGTTATAGGTTGTTGTTACACTATGCACTGATACAGAGGAGTGTTGTTACACCAAGGGTGTTGTCGCCAGTGATTGTCGTTGCAACCCGAACCACTATTCACTCATAGGATGTTGTTGCACCAGAGCTGGCAAGTTGTGGGTGCTCTTCCACATAAAAGTTGTCGAACATTAGGAATTGTTTGTTTTAGAAGCAATAGACCCAAGTGGTTGCAATGCTAACCAATATATTTGAGAATAATTTGTATTTAGAAATAGGTTGTAACTACTTTTATTTTTTATCAACATGAGAATCGTGAGATTCTCATGATTGATCTATTCCTAATTTCGAGCATGTAATAATTATAAAAGAAACTCGATTCCCTATGTACAAGGATGGCATTTAGAAAAGCACTGTTACTCTGCTTTGTAAGTATGAATTATTTTAATATAAATCACTACAGTGATGTTGTTACTTCTCTTCATCTAATCCGTTAATTAATCTCGTGTTATTCCTACACCCCTGTTAGGGAGGAAGGGCCCTCCTCTTTAGTAGGGACCGCAGTGGTAAAAGTAGTGTACATTATTGTTTCGTTTATTGTCATATGGTTTTCTATTGTTGCTGTACAAATTTTGAATTACATCCGCTTTTGTTCTAGGTTATATTGTGTTGTTACACTGGTTTAATTAAATAGAATGATAGTGACCAACTGGTGTAGTCATTAGTTACTATGTGGCGCACCCTTGCTCTGGTAATTGCGAAGTGTGATTTCAATTATGTGGAGTGTTTTAATTTCTAAATGAATGATTTGATTTTTGAAATTTGATTCAACGACATCTTTTACTGTTCTTTCTATTTTTCATTCTTGGCTGTAGTGTATCAGTACAAACAGTGTGAACTCCATTGAAACATCAAGACCTACCCTGGGTTGACAATTAAATGTTGCAGTCTCAGTAAATTAGGATTGATTAAAATAGAACTATAGAGCCATGAGGGTTGAAGCGTCGAATGCAAAATAAAATGCATAAACCTTAAGGAATAAGAAGGGTTTCGGCGTAAATCACATGTAGAAAACATTTATCAACACGTTTTAAACCAACCAGTGTGGTTCATCGTCAGGACAAGTTGAAGAGTCAGATCATGGTTGCATATTAAATAGGGAGAGTAGATTTTCCAAATGGCTAGGTGTGACCATCAACGACTATATAAAAATGACTAGATTTGTAATATTATATTAAAATATTCTTATAATGTTAATAATGGGTTAATATGTCAAAGTTAATAACTAATAGTAATAATAAATAATATAATATTATAATCATAGTAATTTAATAATATATATTTTTAATATATTATATATTTGTATTTATTCTAAATTAATTAATTTAATTCTTTTTAATTAATTTATTCATTTAATATCCAATAGGGATAAGATATACTCAGTCTAGGTAAATAAGTCTATAAATCTTAATTCCTATACATATTAACTTTATAACTTAGTATTGTCAATATGTATAGGAATTAAGATTTCTAGACTTATTTACCTAGATTAAGTATATCTTATCCCTATTGGATATTAAATGATAAATAAATTAAAAAGAATTAAATTAATTAATTTAATAACTAAATAGAAATATATAAATTAAATTAAATAGAATAAAATGCAATATATATATATATTAAAATATATATATTATTAAATTACTATGATTATAATATTATATTATTTAATATTACCATTAGTTATTAAATTTTGACTTATTAACCCATGATCAACGTTATAAGAATATTTTAATATAATATTACAAATCTAGCCATTTTTATATAGTCGTTGATGGTCCCACCTAGCTATTTGGAAGATCTGTTCTCCCTATTTAATATGCAACCATGATCTAACTCTTCAACTTGTCCTGACAATGAACCACACTGGTTGGTTCGAAACGTGTCAACAAATGTTTTCTACATTTGATTTATGGCGAAACCCTTCTTATAACTGTTATGGATCACAGAAGCCTCAATTCAACAACCTTAAGGAAGCTCAAAACCAATTCATTAATTCCAAGAGATATAAGGGAAGATTGAATTGAATTCAAAAATTAATATTATTTAAAGGATTTCATCTTTATCTTCCTCACAACACCTTATCCTTATCTTCTATAAAATGTTATAGTTTGTGTTAAAGTTAGGATACATTTATATCCAAATTTATTATGCAAGGACTATAGAAGATAAAATGTTATAGTTTGTGTTAAAGTTAGGATACATTTATATCCAAATTTATTATGCAAGGACTATAGATGCTTGCTATAACTATTTATCAATTTATTAGCATTGATAGACTCATCATTATTATTAAGGAAAGCCAAGTCATGTGAACAATCAATTGGTGATTTTAAAAGTGGTAGGAAAGAAAGAAACTAAAATGACATCATTTTAGGTTTTGGGTGAAAAATTGAGGGAAGAAAATGAATTTTTAATTAATTAGTTTAAATCCATGTTAAAAACATATTTACCATCTATGAGAAGGAATCAATTTTTTTAATCATTTAATATTTCATGTATTAGTTTTATATCATTGATGAAGGAGGTTATAAATTGACACATGGTGTGTGTGTTTATATATATATTAAGCCTAAATATTTCTGGGTGTTTTTGGGTGCAATAAAAGGTTTGCATCTCTCTCTATTTGTAAGTGCTCAAGTTTTGCATATAAAAGGGATATGCATCTCAAGAGTTTTGATCCCTCTAAAGCCTTAATAGTTGTGGGATTAACAAGGATCTACACTAGTATATATAAAGAGAGAAAGTAATTGAAAGTTAAAAAATTCAATGTATAATTCATTTAATCCTTAATATATAGTTGATATGTTGCATTTAAAAAATACTAATAATAATTACGTCGATAGGCACCTCCTTGAAAATGGTCAGGCCAACCTTCGCCTACCCTTTTCATCTCCGCCAAATCTCTTTTTTGTCTCCCTTTTAATCATAATTTGACATATGTCTCTTTAGTTACGACATAATGCATGTTAGTTATGAGGGGAATGGTGGTGCGAGTAAAATGGTGGGTCGTGTGTTGGAGTGTGGCAGAAACAAAGGAAATTACTTGTGTTGATGATTAGATGCTAAAAATTAGGCTCACAAATCAAAGTGTCAGCATATTGATAAAATTAGCTTCAGATCGAAGAACTTGTCATTCTGATTCCAACGGTGTGAATGACACTCAAATCTGAGCTCATATGAAGAAGTTAGAGAAAGTCAAAGTTCAGGTTTGACTTGCTCACATGGCAAGATTGGATGACGTGGTAGGTCCATCAGCGAATTGGGAGGTGCCAAGTGGCAAGCTGCCATTGGTCCCCGCATTTCAAAAATCATACATCGGTGAAGGGAGGTGTTACAGAATTGGCCCCTAGTAGGTACTGGTTGCGATGTAACTGCACATCTCGCACGACACTACAAAATCAGCCCCGACAGGTTTGGGTTGCAATGTGATATCGCAATCGCAAATTGCAACACGATGAAATGTACTGCATATATAGGACCCCAGTACTTTGTCGATTGGGAAAGGATCCCAGATGCGATATATTTATAAGCTCCAGTTAAGAGTTCAGTTGGGTCCGCCAAATTGCAATTACATATTGCCCACCTGGTTCATAGTCCATAAGATCGCAAGACTCCGCCGATTGTGATTTGTGATGGGCAATTGGCACCAATGGATTATGGCACACTATGTGGTAAAATGCTCGCTCAGTTAGTGGATTTTTGGAGTAAAATTGTGGGTTCCTATCGGATGTGGAGCGAATAATGGGAAAATAAGGGGAAGTCATAAATTCTTCAGTTTTTCACCAAATTGGATGAAAAAAGAGTCTATATGGCCATTTTTGTACATTCTAGACTTATTGGAGCAGGTTTCAAAATAATTTGAGCATTGTAAACACATATTTTTACACTTTTTAGCATAATAGAGAGGCCCAAGCCATTAGAAACTAGACCAAGGAGACGTAGCCCAGGGGGGTGGACTTCTTTATCATGTGCTTGTTTTAATGTGTTTTTGATGATGTTCTGCACATTGTTATGCTACTATTCAGTTTCCGATTTATGTTAAATTTCTCATAAAATTAACATAAAAACTCTTCATTTCACTTGCAAAATTCATGAATCCTTAAGCATAATGAAAGCATTTTGTTTATAATCTGAGGAAGATCTTAGCACTGGAAACTAATATTCTAAATCACATAAAATTTGGTATCAGAGCCACTAGGTTTTGTTTTTTGAAAGAATGATTTAATTGTTTTCAGGTTTATGTCATGCTTATAAGGTTAAAACTCAAAAGAGGTGACGGAAAGCTAGTTGGAAGCCTTGAAGTTGGGTCAAGGGGAAGAAGAGAAAGGTTGCCACAATCTCCAACACTAGCTCAACCTCAAGTTATAGTTGAGACTCCAAAGATTGTGTCTCATGAAGGAGAACCTACAGACATGACAAAAGATGACAAGACCTTCAGAAAGGATTTCTTTGATATCACAGAGATGTTGAAGGTCCTATATGAAGAGAGGAATAACAGGTTGTAAGGATAAAGTTCCAAACCTCCCAAAGGAGAAGGCTCTTTAGGAGGAGATAATGGAAAAGGAGGCAATGGGAATGGAGACAAACCTCTACCCTCTCCACCATCTTCTTCATCTTCTTCTTCACAATCATCTTCACACTCTTCCACTAATACAACCCTTAATCATACTCATCACCATTCTTCAAAAGGAACTAGTAAATCTCCTTTTTTTAAACTTTATGTTGAATTCGAGCTGCCTATGTATAATGGTGAAGTGAATGCAGAGAAGCTTGATAATTGGATTCGTCAGTTGGAGGTCTATTGTAAGATTCAAAAATTTCAAGAGGATGACATAAAGATTCAGTTAGCCTCCTTGAGAATGGAGGGTGCAACACTAATATGGTGGGAATCAAAGACCCAAGAGGAGATTAAAAAACATGGTAAGATCTCAATTTCTTGGAATGATTTCATTCCTGCAATATACCCTCTAGCTTATATGTATAAATCCATCATGAATTGGAAGAACTTTAGACAACTTAATGGTCAAAATGTACAAGATTACACCCAAGAATTCAAAAAAAGGTCTCTGATGTTAGGTGTAGATCTACAATCACAGAACACATTTCTGAAGTACATAGGGGGTTTACACAATTACCTTAGGCATACTATCTTAATGCTTAATCCAAGTAATCTAGATGATATGTGTGTGCAAGCCACTCATCTTGAGGCAAGAGGGAAAAACACCCCAGAAGAAGGTAGTAAAAAGTCGTTTAAGGGTAAAAAGAAAGAAAATGGTTTCAAAGGAAAGAAAAATGCATCCATTAAAAAAGAAGGAGAGAAAACAATCTGTAAACATTTTTCCAAAGAGGGTCACGATGAAGCTCATCGTTGGAAGCTTTATCCCGAAATGAAACCAAATAAATTCAAGAACAAAGGAAAATAAAAGACAATTACAACCACTCAAGAGGATTTGGGATCCGAATCGGGTGATGAAACGAAAATCACAGCCATGGGGTTTCAATGAAAGGAATCCATTTCTAGCACTAGTTCTTCAGGCTCGCAAAATGAAACTCCAATTGAAAAGAGGAGAATAGAACTATTTCACATAAGGGTGATCTCAAACCATAACAAGATTGATACATTGTTTGATAGCGACTCTCAAGCCAATCTTATCTCAGAAAACATTGTCAAGAGTTTAAATATGGGAACTGTTCCACATCATAAACCGTATCCACTTGGATGGGTATGTGACAATGCGCTATTGCAGGTTACGAGAAAGCGTAAACTAAAATTCACAATCACTACAAAATTCATAGATGAAGTGGATCTTGACATTGTGCCATTAGATATCTGTGGCTTCGTTTTGGGCAGCTCGTACCTTTATGACAGAAAAATTATCTTCCATCAACATGAAAACAAATATCATTTATTCAAAAATGGAGTAGAATATATTGTGAGAGCTCACAACAAGGAAACAAATCTTTCGCTTGTTAATGCTAGGCAAATGAAAAGACTAGTGAATTTGAGCAAGACTTTTATGCTTCTCATTATCAAACCCATGAATGATGTTGATAATGAGCTTTTAAAGGTTGTGATTCAAATTTGAAATATGAATTGGTCGAAGTAGTTAACCAATATGATGAAATGTTTCAGGAACCGAAGGGATTACCTCCCAAGAAAGGAATCCAAAATGAGATACAGTTGCAACAAGATTTTCCTCTTCCTAACATTGGCATGTACATGATGTCAGTGATGGAAAGCGTATAAATTAATAAGCAAATTCAAGAGTTGTTGAATAAAGGGATCGTCAAACCATGTTCCTCATTGTGTGGTTCACCTATTGTCTTGGTGCCAAAGAAGGATGAAACATGGTGCATGTGTGTGGATCTTTGTGCACTAAATAAAATTACGGTAAAGAACCGTTATCCACTGCCTCGAATAAATGATTTATTGGATCAATTGAAAGATGCAAAGTATTTTGCTAAGCTAGACTTAAGAAGTGGCTACCATCAAATTAGAATAGCTAAAGGAAACATTTGGAAGACAACGATCAAAACAAAACAGGGTTTGTTTGAATGGCTAGTTATGCCATTTAGTTTATGTAATGCTCCTACTACATTCATGTGTGTGATGAATGATGTGTTGATGCCATTTCCTAATGAATTTGTCATAGTCTACTTAGATGAAATCTTAATTTCCATTAAATCGCGTGTTGAAAATGTCATGCATGCAAGAAAATACTTGATGTATTGAAAAAAGAACAGTTGTATCTGAAGATGTCAAAGTGTGAGTTTGGAAAGACTTCTTTAGTTTACATGGGTCATATTGTTGGAGAAGGTGAGTTGAAAATAGATCACTCCAAGGTTGACATCATTGTGAATTGGCCAAGGCCCAAGATAGTTACATAGATAAGAAGTTTTCTAGGAGCAGACCAATACTGGAGGAACTTCAATGTTAAATTTTCTCTTATAACCACTCCTTTGCATGCGTTGACAAGAGTGAAAAAGGTTTTTCAGTGGGGACGCAAACAATGAAATCCCTTTGATGCGTTAAAGCAAAATATCAGTACATCTCCCGTACTCTCACTTCTAGATTTTAGACAATCATTCAAGGTTCAGATGGATGCTAGTGACTATGCTATGGGTGCAGTTCTCATGCAACATGGTAAGCCTATCTGTTTTCATTCGTAAAATTTTAATGGTGCACTGATTAACTATCCTACATATTTCAAGGAATTGTATGCATTGGTGCAAAGTGTGAAAAAATGGAAACTTTACTTGATGGGTAAGGAAACATTCATTCACACTGATCATCAACCATTGCAATACTTGCAATCTCAATAAAAGTTGCAGTGATCAATGCACTTCTGATGGATGGGTTTCCTTCAACAATTCCACTTGGTAATCAAGTATAAGAAAGGTATCTACAAAAAAGTTGTTGATATGCTTTCTAGGCCGATTGTTAGTGCAGAGGTATCTACAAAAAAGTTGTTGATATTCTTTATAGGTCGATTGTTAGTGCAACTACTTTACTCAAGAGTAATTATGTTTTACATGAAAGTTATATTGAGCTATATGCATTAGATAATGACTTTCAAGATGTTTATGCAAGCTTGAGTTAAGGTAACCAAGTAGGGGAATTGGATTATCATTTGCATGATAACTTGTTGTACCATCTTGGCAAGCTTTGTATTCCGCAGGGAGAAAGAGTTGACATCATAAGAGAGGCACATTCTTCTCTTATTTCTAGTCATTTCGATGTAATTAAGATGATGGCACATCTACAAAGGTATTGTTATTGGCCTCATATGCTTGAAAATGTGTCTCGTTTTATTAAAGGATGTTCATTATGTGCAATCCGTAAGCCTAGCAATAGGATGTTAGGATTGTAAACACCACTTCCGGTTCCTTCACGACCGTGGGAGGGTGTTTCTATGGATTGTGTAGGAGGTCTTCCATTTTCAAAAAAAGGTCATGATTATTTGTATGTAGTTGTGGATAGGTTTAGGAAAATGTGTATTTTGATGCCATGTAAAAAGAAAGGTACAACTGAACAAAATGCTCAGTTATTCTTTTAGAATGTTTGGGTGCATTTTGGATTGCCTACATCCATTGTTAGTAATCAATATTCTCACTTTGTGGTGAATTTTTGATCAAAATTGTGGGGATTCATGGACACCAAACTGGAAAAAAAGTACAGCTTTTCATCAACAAACAGATGGTCAAACAGAAGTGGTGAACATAATAGTGATACATCTTCTTCGTGGATATTGCAGTAAGCATACTAAGTTATGGGATGAACATATGCACTATATTCAACATGCTTACAATGGACCCAAGCACTCTTCAACTCAAACTTCGCCATTTGAGGCATGCTTGGGATACATGCCTAAATATCCTTTGGATTTTATTTTTGGCAAAGATGTTGCTATTGAAGGTCATAGCGACATAGATAAAGCAAGACAGTTCATTGAACAAATTGAATTAGTACACCAAAAGGTTCAAGAACAGCTTGAGAAAAGCCAAGGCAAGTACAAACCAAGGCACGAAAAATCATCGTCAAGATCAAAAGTTCCAAGTTGGTGATGAAGTTTGGCTTCACATTAACAAAGAGAGGCTCCAAGGAGAAGGTAAAAAACTAAAACCAATTAGATATGGTCCATTCAGAATTTTGGAAAAGATTGGTAAAAATGCCATTAGGTTGGATTTGCCTTCATATATTTAAATTTATGTTTTTGTTAATGTTGAAAATTTAAGGTTGCATGAGCCTCCTTTGATTGAAGATCAAGGAGAGAATATTCAAATTCCATCTATGGAAGACTTTTCTCCAGAATTCCTTGATGTGCTTGTTACACAACATTTTGTCACTGTCCTTGTACTCCCCATTCCTTGATCCTGGAGGACCTCTACAGTGAACCCTGCATGCTTTTCTTTCATGGAGAAACTCCCATTATGTCTCTTACTGAGCAGATCATTTCCCTTTTGCACCATTTTCCTTGAAACTTCTGTTTTGTCCAATTTACAAGACCAACGCTAATGGCCTTTGTCTCCCCCGTGCCAATGTGCAGAGATTAGAATTATTCCCCACGCCGATTGGTGCGACTGAGATGTGTTCCAGTCGCATTGGTCCTGTTATGGAAATTTTTTTAAATTAGAGTTGAAGCTTCCATCTCTAGAAGCTCTATAACAGAAGTCTGGTAAATGGTTTGGCCGGATGGGGTCAAGGATGATAGTTTGGGCTCCTTTCCCCTATAATGATGAAACTAACTCAAGGGATAAGTCCTTCTCCCATGAGAAGAGGATCCATCTCCCATCCATCTTTCCTATATAAACCTCCCTTCTTTCCAAGCACAAACTAGTGACATAGTTAGAGTGTTGGCTAAGTGTGAGTATACTATTTTGATTTGACAAGCAAGCTATTACTAGTTGTAGCCATCTAGTTGTGTGAGGGAGAAGTGTGTTTTGGTTTGGAGTGAAGCCTAAAGGGAAGAGTCTTTAAACTATTGTTGTTTGAAGCCATCATGAAGTGATAGCAGAAGTGTGTGGGAACCTGGTCTTATCAGAGGAATATTGTGACATCAAGATGAATGGTTGTAATCTCTCTTTGATAATAATAATATATGAAACTATCGATTGATTTCCTACATGTTTTGTAATATTACATATTCGTGTCTTAATGCTTCCTGACTCATTAAGTAGGTTGGATTGAAATTTGTCTATTATTATGTTTGTGTGTTGTTCTTGTTTACTTGTTTCAGGAGCTTGAAGAAGGAAGCGATAGATTGCTAGAGCGAGCAAGGACATCATCAAGCAGGATAAGCGACCAAGAGGTAGGCCCTCTTGATTGATCCTAACCTAAGGAAATCTTCCATAGAATGTACCTGTTCTGGCTAGACCCATTATCAGGCTAGAGGAATTCGTTCATGTCCACACTTATAATTTTACTTCATCACTTTGCTTCAGCAAGACACTATACTTGACAGAAGAACAATGACATCAAAAAGGGGAAGTATCGATTATCTTCGAGTGGGGCTCAAGGGTACAATTCCTTCAAAATCAAAATGGATAGAAGTTGGAAAGGTGAGGGAACTGTACTCTCACTTGCTAAACAATTGAAATTGATCCTTTTGGGGTCCAAAATGCTTCTAGTGGGGAGGAGTGATTAGGTGCTCAAAATTAGGCTAAAAAATCAAAGTGTCAGAATATTGATAATCTTAGCTCTAGATCAAAGAACTTGTCATTATAATTCCAATGATGTGAACAACACTCAAATCCGAGCTCATATGAAGAAATTAGAGCAAGTCAAAGTTCAGGTTTGACTTGTTCACATGGCAGGATTGGATGACGTGGCAGGTTCCATCATTGAATCAGGAGGCACCAAGTGATAGGTAGCCATTGGTCCCCACATTTCACAAATCATACATAGGTGAAGGGAAGTGTTACAGAATCAGCCCCCGACAAGTACCATGTTGCGATGTGATCGCACATCTTGCACAACACTACAAAATCGACCTCAACAAGTTTGGGTTGCGATGCGATATTGCAATTGCAAATCGCAATACGATGAAAAGTACCACATATACAGGACCCCGATACTCCTCCGATTGCGAAGGATCCTGAATGCGATATATTTAGAAGCTTCATTTAAGAGTTCCGTCGGGTCTGCTGAATCGCACTCGCATATCACCAACCTAGTTCACAGTCCATAAGACCACAGGACTTCGCCAATTGTGATTTGCAATGGGAAGTCGATGCCGACAGATTATGTCCCATCGCATAGAAAAATTCTCACTCGGTTAGCGGATTTTTGAAGTGAAATTGTGGGTTCCTGTCGGATGTGGAGCAATTTGTGGAGCGAATAATGGGAAAACAAGGGGGAGTCATAACTTCCTCAGTTTTTCATCAAATTGGTTGCAAAAAGAGGCTAGATAGTCATTTTTGGACTTTCTGGACTGATTGGAGTAGGTTTCAGAAGCAGTTGGCATTGTAAACACAAATTTTTACACTTTTGAGCTTAATAGAGAGGCCCAAGCCATTGAAAGTTGGACCAAGGATATGTAGTCCAGGAGGAGTGAACTCATTTATCATGTGCTTATTGTAATGTGTTTTTGATGATGCTCTATATATGTTTATGTTGTTGTGAAGTTTTTGATTTATGATAAATTGCTCATAAAATTAACATAAAAACTCTTCATTTCACTTGCAAAAAATCATTTATCCTTAAGCATAATGAAAGCACTTTGTTTATAATATGAGCAAGATCTTAGCACTGCAAACTTATATTTTAAATCAGATAAGCTGATGAGCTAAGATAAGCTATGTTTCCTCAATCTGGAATTTCATAATGGTGGGTCATGTGTTGCGTGGTGGAAAGAGCTTCAATTATGTTATTTCTATTAATTTGCCACATTTTTTCATTCATGTAATCATATAGTCAGATCAGATTCCTATTTATATATGTACTCTTTGATTAAGGAGAAACTTTAACATACGGTGATCGAGCTTCCATACATACTTGGCCAGACAAACTCTTATTGTTTATAGTATGGTCAATTTCAGGTAGATAGCTAAGAAGTTTGCAAGGTTTTTTTCCTAAACTACTTCACATTTCTTTATTTCACCTATTATGGGATGATGACAGTCTCCATAACTCCAAACCAACAAGTGGCGTTAATAGTAGCTACAACATTCTACTCTTCTTTCAATTTGTTTTCATTTTGAGCAGGTGAAGCTAATAGAACAAATTATTACCACTGGTTCATATTAGTAATCACCTTGTTATAATGGGTTTCTGGTTGTATGTAGAGAATCCCAAGATGGTGGATCTAGTACTGCTAGATACATATGATTGTTTCTCCTCTTTTATGGAGGAAAATTCTAACAAAAAATATGAAATGATTGCAGTCATTTGTGCTCAATGCCAAATGTTTGTGATGCTCTCTAAAGCTTGCCCATTTTGCTCTAATTGCGAATATGTGCACCCAAGTAATCTATCAAACGACAAGAAAGGTAATGCCCCTACTAGGCAGACTCTCTGTCTGCTTGATTATGACATAGAGCCAAGGACTAATAAGCCCAGAAAAGATGATAAGTAGTCCTAATGACACTGGATTTGAATTACCCTTTTATACTTTTAGGCACTTTTTGTCGATGAAGGTTTCAATTTCTTAAGAATTTTTACTAGAAAAAATATCAATATATACCATTAGTGTCTGTAGATGGTAAATACTTCCATAAGTATGTAACCAAAATAGCTTTGAGCAATCTTTTATAACAAGTATTTAGCCAATGGCTCATTTACGTCTAGCATTTTGCTTGTACAAAATATTTCCGTTAAATTATATATGATATCTCAATACATACGAACATATGTAAATGTTATTATATTTATTTTCAATCTATTTTTATTATTACATTGTAAATGTTATTATATTTATTTTCAATCTATTTTTATTATTACATTGGAAACCATAGATGATAAGTACATGGAAATTTTTGTGGATTTCCCAAAAAATAAAAAAAAAGAAGATAGACACCAAATGTTACTTGCTTCCTGTTAATTCAAATGTGTTCCATTGATTCTATGGCTAGACACCAGCCACCCATGGCATTATCAAAGTGGAACTGAATCACCCATTCAAATTCAGATTTAATGTTCAAACTCTAAATACGTTTTGCAGCCAACTACCAGTGGAATCTAAATCTCCAATACCCACCACTCACTGTCATTGTAAGGAATAGCAATCTGTCTCTCGTACATTTCGAACTGTAGCAGTTTCATGAAAGTCCAAAGCAAGAAAATAGCAAGCAATATAACATTGTTTCCGACTGCGGAGCATTAATTATTTTACAGAACACAACACATATTGTTTTTGTTCAAATGGTCAAATCCCATAACTAAAGAAAAAAATAAAATAAACAAATCTAGTTATCGCTGTTAAGTTTCAAAATTTTAGGTTTTAGTAGAGAATGAAACAAAAAAATTAATCTAGATTAGGTTAGTCAAGTTTTAAGATTTTATGTCTCAGAAATGTCTAATCCGGATTAGGTTTGTTAAGTTTGGAGATTTTATTTTTCAGAAATGTCTAATAAAACTGAATCTATTTCCACTATAAAAACAAAATTCAAACACTCTTAATGTTATGTTTTTAGAAAGTTGATTCTCTTTTTAAAATCCAGACAAATTTACCATTGTTGGGAATTTCTGATAATTCCATAACAGACAAACAGAGAATAATTTTCTGTTTTTAACAGAGTAAATTAAAAAAAATCATTTGTTGAATATGGTGTTTCAGCAATGCTGAAACTGCAGAGTTTCATCAACAGTGTTTCAGCAACGGTGTTTCAGCAATGCTCTATTTTGACGCCGAGAAACTATTTTCTGAATACGGTGTTTCAACAACACAAATAAAACTTCTATTAATTAACAGAAAACCAAAATGTTACATAAATCATCTTCCTCACATAGAGGGATTTCACAACCGCTGTTACAAAAGCATCTTCCTCACACAGAGGGATTTCACAACTGCTGTTACAAAAACATCTTCCTCACACAGAGGGATTCCAACCAGGGAACGCTTTAGTTTCACACAAATAAATTACTCTGTCTCTGTTTTGAAATTTTACACTGCTGTGTAAAAATCTCTTCATTCTCGCTGCTCTTCACAATGGCGCTCAGGCTGTAATATCTCTGCATTGCTGTGCATTACAGACTATGTTTTCTTCTGAAAAACATTACACTGCTGTGTGTAAAACTTTCAATACATGTGCGCTGCTACGTCTCACATCACCTCTCTATCACTGCACTGCTTGTGCATAAAACAATTTCTTACATTACTCTCTCGCTACTACGCATTACATTTCATGTTCTTTCAACAAAATAAAATTACCCTCGCGCTGCTGGGCATTTCCCTTTTGTTTTCACAATGGACAACAACAAAAAACTTTCACGCTGCTTCCTATAATATTACAAATCATCATAAAACATGGCATACCATTACATATTCAACGAAAAACTTTCATTCACATTGCTGCGTGTATATTTCATTTCATCAACAAAACATTGCATATGCATTTCTGCGTATTCCCCAAAGAAAACATTCACACTGCTGTGTGAAAATTCTTTATCACATCACCGCTCTATCACTGCACTACTTGTGCATAAAACAACTTCTTACATTACTCTCGCGCTACTGCTCATTACATTTCATGTTCTTTCAACAAAAGAAAATTACCCTCGCGCTGCATTTCCCTTTTGTTTTCACAATGGACAACAACAAAAAACTTCACGCTGCTGCCTATAATATTACACATCATCATAAAACATGGCATACCATTACATATTCAACGCACAACTTTCATTCACATTGCTGCATGTATATTTCATTTCATCAACAAAACATTGCATACGCATTGCTGCGTATTCCCCAAAGAAAACATTCACACTGCTATGTGAAAATTCTTTATCACATCACCTCTCTATCACTGCACTGCTTGTGCATAAAACAACTTCTTACATTACTCTCTCGCTACTGCTCATTACATTTCATGTTCTTTCAACAAAAGAAAATTACCCTCGCGCTGCATTTCCCTTTTGTTTTCACAATGGACAACAACAAAAAAACTTCAAGTTGCTGCCTATAATATTACACATCATCATAAAACATGGCATACCATTACATATTCAACGAACAACTTTCATTCACATTGCTGCGTGTATATTTCATTTCATCAACAAAACATTGCATACTCATTGCTGCGTATTCCCCAAAAAAAACATTCACACTACTGTGTGAAAATTCTTTACTTGTGCACTGATGCGTGCTTCCCTTTTTCATTTCAACAAACAACAACTTTCACACCGCTGTGCCTCATTTAGATTTCATATGCAAACAACGAAAATATGTGATGCTGCGCTTCTACCCTCTCTCTATGCATATTTGCCCTCTTTCATTCGCGCTCTCTGTTGTGCTACCATTCAATGTCAACAAAACAACTAATATAACCTTTTGTTTTTACCTGCCATACTTCCGTAAAATAAATATTTCACCAACATTTACTTACCCCAATACATTTCAATTAATTTCTTTAATTACTTTAGCATGACGGTCAAGTAATTCAGTCTGCCTTGCATAAGGTTCAGTCATACAGCGGTGAAACAAAAATTCACTTCACGTCACTGTACATCAACAGTTGATCTGCTTCTCAAAAAACGGACGGCTGTGGTCAAAATGGCAAGCCCCTTCCTTGCTGAACTTTATGCGCCGGGAATGGTGGTTTTGAAACGTCAGCGGTGGACAAGCGTCGGCGGATCGATGTGATCGCTGCCCTCCGGTGAAATACCAGCTATCACCATAAGGCGGTGCGGGGAAGTCTGCCGGTTTTGCATTGCACGGCAGTTGAAATTAATATTTCAACACTTACCACTTCAATACACAACGCCAAAAGAAATTACAGTACCTGTGAGCAGAGACTGGTGACTTATCACAACAGGGGAAATCCAATTAGAGCAAGCCCTTATTTTACACATTGGGTGGCCAATGGGCATTACTGATACCTTCCACGAGGAAGTTCACATGCCCCATCCTGGCAATTCGTTCAGAACATAAAAGAAAGAGAACAAAAGGCATTGGCAGATCAAGCAGAAGGGGATGTATAGTCTTAATCAGCTGAGTCTGTCGAGCAAACTTTTCCGCTCTTTGTTGGATTTCTGCAACACAACAACAGAAACTATATTTAACTTTTTTTTAATGATGGATCCCTATAGAATTGGACAAAATCCAGACGTCGTTTCACCATACAGAAAATTTGACCTGACTTCGAAATCTTTGTTAAATTCATATGAGATTTGTAGCTCGAAAGACAGTCCATTGACCAGAGATTTATTTTACTGGGAAGTTTTTTTTAGTAGAAAAAATCATATATTAATATGCTGCAGCAAATCATTACATTTCCGGTTTATAAGGTAAACCGATAGCGTGACAGACTAATGACCCAAGGCACAGTCTCCTCTACAGATAAATAAAAACTCATACTGGGCTCGTGCAAATAAGGTAAGAAGATGAGAAAGTGTGACTGTTTCCTGTTTGGAGTTCACATATTCAGATTTTTTGTAATATATATCCCAGATGACAGTATGTTCATAAGAGATAAGGGAAGATGCCTGTGTGCATTTTTCACATAGACTATTTTACTGGGAAGTTGTTCACACCAAGTTTGGAATTTCAAATTTATTTTGTTAGTTAAATGGAAATGGTGGATAATCTTTTGTTTTTCATGCTGGTCACTTTAAGTTTTATGTAAATTCGTGGGAGTCAATTTTTTTTTAAGTGTTATATGCAATTTTTTAATAACAAGTAAGAAAGAAGTTCAAAGGTAATTTTCCTTAACTAAAGCAGGGTAGGAAGGGTTTTTATTTAAAAAAATTATATAAAAAATTAAAATCTATTGTTGTTAGAGAAAAAAAGAAATATATATATAATATATATATATATATATATATATATATTTTTCTTTAAAATGCATACTATCCCATTTTTCCAAATTGAAAATTTTTCTCTTAATTTATCCCATTTTTCCAAATTGAAAATTTTTCTCTTAATTTTATCTTATTTTAATTAAAACTTGATAACAAATTTCAGGTTCAGAATTTTTTTCCACAGGTCACTTTTAACCTTTCAAAATTGTCAAATTTCAGGTTCAGAATTTTTTTCACATGTCACTTCTAACCTTTCAAAATTTTCAACAGCTGCCAAATACGTTTAAAAATGTAAAGAGGGTTCTGTGATACCTCAAATTCCAGGCCTGGTTCACAGTAATACATTGTCACAAGCAACACGTGAAGAGTTGCAGTCACGTGAAGGCCTTTGAATAGTGTGTAAACAGTAAGGCAAGTTAAAGTCCAACATAGCTTTGCCGTGCTGTACTTAATCTCTTCACAACAATGGCCGCTCATTAATTGCCAACGTGATTTTCACGGTAACGCTTGGTGATCTGAGATCGGTCTCTGTCTTGAACTTGTCAATTCCTATAGCTGGGAGATGAGCCTACTCAGTAGGAATTTCAAATCTTGAACACCTGTTAAATTTGACAGTTTCTGTAATTTTAATGTCAGTTTTTTATTTTTTTATTAAAAGATGCATAAGGTTTTGTAGAATTTTTTTTACAGAGTGACCAGCAATTTGACCATCAAATTCTATCCTTATGCTTATTGATTGCCACAACGGAAACAATGTTCAATGTTATATTTCTCATCAAATCTCATCCCTGAGCCAACTCACTTTCATTGCCTAAATAATGTTTCAGGTGTATTATAAGAAAATCTATGCTAACTTCCGGAAAACTCTTTGTTAATGGATACAACCAATTTTACTCTGTATTCAAGTATTCTTATTCCAAAATATTCTCAGAATTTACAACCATATTAAATTCAACTCCTATTATTCAATAATAATATTACATTAAGAAAAAAATCATTCATACCCCTTTTAGAGGGAGGGAGTGTTACCCTGACACTGCTCTTGTATTCATCTCCGTGCCATGAGAGAAGTATTTGTAGTTGAGAATCGAGATTAGGTGATATGAAAGAAATAATTTCGATGGAAAGGGGATAAGAGTAGTTTGCAAAAAAGGTTAATATAACTTTTAAAGGATGTGATAGCAAAGGCGGAAAATAAAAAAATCCACAACTGTTATTGTTCGATATATAACAGTTGCCAACCTTTTTTCTTCTACATCAAAATTGTGAAGTTTTACACGTGAAGAATATCTCAATCTAGAGAGAGAAGAGGAAGTCAGGTGCAAAAGATTTATGAACCAGATAGGGATCTTAGCACCTGCCATCACCTTCATGGATGGTTATCATGGGTGCCTTCATAAATAATGAAAATGGTGTAAAATATAAGCTTTTCTTTTTTTGTTTGCTGGATGTTTCCCACGATTAAGTTAAATTCAACTCTTTCTGCACATCAATATTACATAGCACATACTTTCAAAGATTCAAATCAACTCTACTAATAGCAGAGCCTCAACAACTCTATTTTAACCAAATTGACCATAATTTTGATGGCTTGCATGAGAATAGTCATCATTATCACTGCATGCATGACATGGCCAAGGATATATCTCATAACTCTATTTCAATCAAATGTACCATAATTTTGATTTCATGCACGAGATTAGTCATCATTATGACTGCATGCATGGCATGGACCATTATATTTCTCATCTCATAATAATAAACATGCATCATCATCCCGAAGTAAAACAATCTCAACAAAATTTCAAACGCTAGTAGTACGATTAATTGATGAAATTCTCTTTTCTAGGCAAATCTCTTTAACTTGAATTTCTTTTCCTAATTGAAATTAATTTAAATTACAATGCAATTGAACAATATTTATTTATATTATACAATTATGCATAAGAAAGTGAAATAGATTACATTCTATTGTATAGAATAATCTTGTATAATTTAATTATTTGTAAATAATAATATGTATGGGAAGATATTTCTTTTTTAATTTATAAATAACAAAATTTTCCTCTATTTTGTTTAATAAATAAGGTTATATTTAAATACATCAAATTGATAAGTTATTTTATCTACACAATTTATTTAGTGAGAAAATATCTTAACCATACTTAAAATTGGGAAGTAGTTTAGTTGGACTCAATATTTAAAATCCAACTGCAAGTTTATTCTAGGTTGATGAATATCACAAAATAACCACAAAACAAGGAGCTAATTCTCAAAAACCCTTCTTTAACAAGTGCTTGGTTTGTTTTTTTTATTTTTTATTTTTTATTTTTATTTTTATTTTTTTATTTGTAGATGAATCTTCATCATCTTCTCTAACCATTTCAAAATCTTGTAGATTGAACTCCATCAACTTGTATGCTAACCCTCATAAGGGTGTAGTTCCCATGTTCCCATACTTCCACCTCCTCCAACTCCCGAATCGCAAATCTCCCAAATTCAATCACTGAACAACATTCCACGAGCTCTCTCATAATGTCACTAGTAGATTGCAATCCACATGCATGTCTCTACAGCGAATGAGAGATCATTCCCTAGATCCACAACTTCCAAACTGACTAGACAATCATCCTTACTGAGTTGTACTTCCACTTGATCCCTAATTTCTTTAGACTATTATATCAACTATATGTTTGTACCGACTAAACTGTGAGCCATTCTATTGACAACCTTAAATCTATCGAGATATATGAGTGCCATTTGTTGTACTCGCTAGTTATCTAGGAAAGTAGTATAGTTACTACATGTACCTAAGTCAATCTTACATGATAACCTCTTTATTTGATTTTAGATATTCATCATCACTTATTTTACAAACATAGATAATACTAATACATATTGACATTTATTCAAAAAATTATCTTCTACTAAACATTAATAAAACCATAACACCATGACCATCATCTGTGGTTGAAGATAGGTTTTCATACGACACAAAAATATAATTAGAAGGTACTAGAACATTTGAGTGCAAGAAGCATTTGGTGAATATTAATTTGGCCTGATTTCCCATGGTCACACGGATGACCTACGTTGCTCACTCGAATTTGACCCCCTTGTACTTTTTCCTTTATCACACATGAAATTCCTTCTTTGTTTACAATTACACCCAACTCTCTATTTTGAACTCATGTAGCATGTTTTTTGGCTTGCATTAGAAATTGCATAGGTTTGGAAGCAACCCCAAAGAGGCAGCCAAATAAATGTATAAATTGCAATAAATTTGCTATTGTTAATGAAATTGAACTAAAATCAAGAGACACAAATTTCTTCTACTATTCCACAAAAAGAAAAACACATGATAGAAACACATGAAATAATATGAAATCATCCAAACAGAAGGAACACAGTGATTTTACAAGGGAACCAACCTAGGAAAAACCCCTCTGTTGTTTTGCATTAATTCAGATGAGAAAGAGAAACAATTATAATGTCTTTCTTCAACTTTGAAGCACACATTACACTGTAAAATTGTTCTCCTGCTTTCTGACCTGCTCTAGCCAACACTTAGGCAATTCAAGCCTTAGTCAATGTCATATTTCCTTGCGCAATCCTGGAGGAATTAAGCTCCTAAAAAATATGGAAACTCCCTGTTTCCTTGCGTAAATCCGAGGGGAATCGATCACCTACTTGGTGTAAATTCATTGTACACTCAACAATATACAATTATAAATACAAATGTTCCTTTTCCATCCACTCAACTAGGCAATTTGAATTCCATGCATGATTGGATCTATTTTTAGCCGATTGACTAGTTAACCGAGAGATTAGTGAGTTAACAATAGTCATAAATACTCAAATAATCTTCAACTGACTCAACTAATGACTAGAGCTTATTTAACTGAGTTCAACTAACAATAACTCAACTAGTTTGCTAGATCTTAGCACTCAACTCATGTACAACTCTACTTCTAGCCTACAAACTTGAATTTACTGACTTAACCAGTAGACAAGGCCATGTCACTCTAGCTAACTGCAATATAAGTCATCTTACTTATGTGGAAAATCAAATTTTCTCTATTTGACTAAAGCACTACTGAAATGAAGCCTTTTCTTGATACAATTTCAACACTCCCTCTTAGTAAGAAAAGGGTTTTTCACAACCCCAATCCTGCTGCTATAGGAAGGTATTGTAATAAGACTCCCTCTCACTATTGTCGTTGCAACTAGAACAACTGCAACTGAGAAGCATCCAAAATATTGAATGAACTATGTCATGTTTTGCAACTGTCTCCTAAGTCTTTGACTACTACTATCCTCTACAACTGTCGCTCAACATCTGACTGCATCAATTGCCATTGATCCTTCTCCTCTAGGGTACTAAAGAATTCCTTGTTTCATGCCATATGATATTAGGCACCAGAATCTAGGTACCACTCATTCCCTCTCACTATGATTGTCATGTAAGAAAAGAGGGTGAAATCTAACTCGAATTAAGATGCCAGAGCATCTCCTCCTACTCCTGTTGTAGGCTCCTCGCTGTACTTCTTCGGCAAAAAATGGTTTCATAGTGTCCATATTCATGGTAGTGAAAACATTCTATTTTGTTGAGATCCTTCTTCTTCCCATTGTTGTGGTTGGATTCTGCCTTACCTTGGAACTTAATGTCTTCAACCTTCTTTCCTTTGCCAATTAGAGAACAATCTTCTTCCTCATCTACAATGGATGTTACACCATCTCTAGTGTTTCTTCTGATCTCCTCTTCCACCAAATCAGACCAAAGTATTTCCCAATATGGTAGCTTGTCTCTTCCATTAACTGAATCCTAATAGCCGTGTTAGGATTTTAGAAGGCTAAGGAGTGGTAAGATCACAAGTTCATAAGATGGCACATTTTCTCCTACTCCTCCAAGTTCATCTCGAACCTGAGTGAATTTGCAGAGGTATTGTGGAATGGTTTCATTTTTATGCATTTGAATGCTCCTGAGTTTATCTTTCAATGCAAATTTCATGGCATCACTGCTGGTTTAGAATAGATTTATGGGATTTTTCCACATTGCAAAAGGTGTCTCCTTTCCATGCAAGTTTGAAACCACATGATCCTTGACACCCTCCATAATAATCCTCCTGGCTCTTGCTGTGTATTTATTCCATTGAGCACATTCTTGTGCATCTAATACTGTTGGTTTTGGAATATTAGTTTGTGTATATTCCCATACTCCAATATCAACCAAGACAAATTCCATCATATCTTTCCACGCACAGAAATTGGAGGTCCCCTCCAATGCATACTCCAACCTCAATCCGTTGAAATATATCTTTCCTGCACGGAAGAGAATCTGCACCAAAAACTCTGGAAATTGAAATTTCTCTTAGAGAAGATACAGAACAAGGTTTCTGTGTAGTCTTCTGAGGCTTTGATACCATGTAGAAATTGCAAGAAATGTTTTACTGCTAATGAAATCGAATTGAAATCAAGAGACACAAATTTCTTCTACTATTCTGCAGAAAGGAAAAAATGCGATAGAAACACAGGAAATAATATGCAACCATCCAAACCTAAGAAACATAACTATTTTACAGGGAAACCCAACTAGGAAAACCCCCTCTGCTGCTTTACATTAATTCATATGAGAAAGGGAAACAATTACAATGTATTACTTCAACTCTGAAGCACACCTTGAACTATAAAAGTGTTCTCCTTCTTCCTGACCTACTTTGGGAAACAATTAGTCAATTCAAGCTTCAACCAACCTTCATTTCCTTGCGCAAACCCAAGGGGAATTTATCACATGATCAGTGAAAAATCATTGTACATTCAACAATATATAATTATAAATACAAATGTGCCTTTTCTATCCACTCAATTAGAAAATATGAATTCCACACATGATTGGGTCTATTTTTACGTGATTGACTAGTTAACTGAGAGATCTGTGAGTTAACAACAATCATAACTACTTAATTGACCTTCAACTGACTCAACCAATGACTAGAGCTCAGTTAACTGAGTTCAACTATTATTAATAACATATTTAAGAAAAAAGCACATAAGATATATTCTTATTGACGCGGTTCGAATCGGCCATTATGGTTCATCTTTAGGATATGATGAGGAACCAAATCCGGGCCATGAAATAAATAGATGTAGAGAGCTGCTTTACTAGCCATTAGCGAGTAACAGCTAGTTTGAAATAAGGGCAGAGAAAAGATTTGACAAAAGGTTAAGGTACACAGATAATTTACAAATTTATTATTTTTATGAAAATATTAAAAGCATTTATAATAATTCATTTTATTAAACCCTATATAACCTTAATAAATCTTAATTAATATAATATTAAAATTTTTATTTCAATCCTCAAATATTAAGTAATAAAATAAAAAAGAGAGAATCAATAAAATATGATAGAAGGAGGATTAAAAAAAAAAGGCTAAGGAAATAAATAATTTTAATTTTTTTAATGATGAGAATATTAACTAATAAAATAAAAAAAGAGAAATCAATAAAATATGATAGAAGGAGGATTAAAAAAAAAGGCTAAAGAAATAAATAATTTTAATTTTTTTTAATGATGAAAATATATAAAAAGAAAATAAAAGCTTTTAAGAGACATAAATCATTATTTTTAATTTTTTTTAATAGAAAATATTATAAAGAGTTGTAATAATTAATTTAAATTTACTCTTTATAATCCTAACAAATCCTTAATTTTAAAATAATATAAAAATCTATCTTAACTAATAAAATTAAATAAAGAGAATCAATTAAAAATAAAAGAGCAAGGATTAATAATATTATAAAAATGAAAATAAATATTAATATTGGCTAAGGGAAATATCAAATATATATATATATATATATATATATATATATATATATATATATAATTTTACAATTTAGGAAGAAAGCGCAGGAATCTTTTAGCCTCACTCTTTTAAAAATCAATAACAAATCCAATTATTAAATTAAATAAATAAAATCAAGAGAATTCCTCAAACTAAAGAATCTAATTTGGATGAGGGATTCTCTCAAACTAGCTATCCTAAATTAATATGTAAGCTGAGAAATTGTCTCAACCAAGTGAATCTAAGATAGACGCACTATCTTAAGACCACTTACACATGTATTTAAATGTATTATTAAATTATTTTAATAATGTGAATTACATGAGCATGATAGACCACATGATGGCTCTCTGCCTTTTCTGCCAGTTTAATTTTTGTGTGTTAATTTGTTGTGCATATGGTTATATGGCTTTGTGATTCTTCTTCATATGGCATCATAGCATTATAATTCTTAAGGCCTCAATGATTTTGTGATAATTTTCCATGAAAAATTATGAGTGATGGCAATATCTGAACTAGAGCCATATGGGCCTAAGACTTGGCCCCTTCCAAGCTGAGGGAAAATATGTATTTGTTTTGAGTTATGCATTGCAGATTGCGTGAGAATTTTATGGCTAAGATGGGAGACTGCATATGAAGAGATTGCATTCCAGCCAAGGGACGAATTTGGAAGATAATTTCTTTTGAAATCAAACACTGCATTTGATTTATTCGTGCATTATAAGGAAAAAGTCAGATATCCTTTGTGACTAGTAATCATCTCCAGAATAGCATCGATTGGGCAACTTGGTTTGTTGTAGCAGACTTATTAACTTAATGGTGAAATCCATAGTGCCAAAACATCCATACAAGGAGGATCAAATCGGTCTTATGGTGGAGGTTTTCTTGTCCTATTTTCTAGCAATTTATTGTGATATCAGATTGCTATCAAGGCCATACTCAGATCAGAACTTCTCTTATGAGGCCGAATTTATACATGTCTGTAGCAACTTCTCTACACGCTCTGATCATATTCTTGTTGAAACTCATCTCTTTAAATATATATATATATATAAGAGATTTTGCTTCACAACAAAAGTGAATGTTCGAATTTCACGCAGAGTCTTCTACATATCAGATTTAGCGCAGCAGAAGCGAGAGTTTGAATCCTCTCTGCGAGTAGGTTGTAATTCGTTTCACCTTCACCATATGCTGCAGTAGGTAACTTCTCAAAATACATTTTTTAAAAGTGTGCTTTGACTTTTTTTTTTTTTTTTAAGGAGATACGCTCTTTTTGAAAGTGACGTCATTCACTTTTTAACTCAATTTTAAAAAGAATTTCATAAAATTATATTAAATGGGAGTTGAAAAGAAATTATAAAAATTTATTAAAGTTTTGGAGTGATAAGGTGTGTATTTTTTTTAAGTGATAAGTGAGTGAAATAATAAGGTATATTTTTTAAATGAGTGATTTTTAGGAGAGATAAGGAGTAGATAAAATCATTTATTTGTAATGGAGAAATAAGAAGTATATTTTGTAATTTTGGAGTTATAAGAGACAAGTGAATATTTTTATTTCTAGAAGGTTGAGGTAGTTTTTTGAAGACAAAAGTTTGCAAGTGTGACATTCTCATTGCTTGAGAAGGTGAAGGTTGATGTAATTCACTATTTAATAACGACATATCTTTTTGTGGAGATTGTGTCCTAGATCCGCCTGAAATTGAATAAGGGGATCATCGGTACAGTCTATGTCGTGAATGTGCTTGCATGATTTGAGTCAAATTTGTATAACACTCTCTTTATTATGTTTAAACAAAACGACTACATGCACATAAGAAAGTTTATATATACAAGTCATCGATCAAGCTCTTGAAATCAAAGCTCCCATAATCAATTAAGTTCATAAGCATAAAATGTCACACCATCGACTTGATAAAAGTAATATTTTGTGACAACATTTCACAACAGCTAATTCATGCCATCAAGTTAGGGACGCTACAAAATCAAGCATTTCAAGCCAAGATGACATCAACATCATCAACACTTTTTGTATCACATGCAGATAAACATTTTTTAATTGAATTGGACAGGTGCATACTCAGTTGTAACCGACACCCTAATTTGACTTGTTAAGGTGAATACATTAAGTCAAGTGAGTATTCAATTGAGTCATCTAGATTTAACTTGTCATTTGTCTCTTGGGTGCATTTTCAACAGTGTTCGACACCCTTCCTTTTTTAATCAGCACATTCAGTGAGTACATTAAAGAAAGCACAAAGTGTCAGTAATCAATCAAGCAAGTTCAAGCAAGCCATATAATAAGCAATCATCATCAAACAAGTGTATTCTATTCTTCAAGTGAGAAATAAGCAACAAAGCAAGCGAGTGTGCCATTCAAACAACAAAGCAAGCGAACAGGTCATTTAAACAAAAAGCAAGCGAGCATGTCAAAATCAAGTGCAAAAGTTTAAAGCGCGACATCTACAACAAACGAGCCAGTGTGAAGTTGATTGAAGCATTCACAAAGTATCAGTGAAGCATTCAAGCAAAGCAATCGTCATCAAGAGAGAGTGAAATCAAGAGTTCAAGCAAACAAGTTATAAAACTCTAGCAAGTGTTTACAACATCAACAATAAGCAACAGTATCAGCATGCCTGAATTCAAAGTGAGCAAGCTAGCATGGCGACACACATTCAACTGTCCCAAATTCTTACCAATTTGACTTTATCATCAGCTGGCAACATGGTGAACATCAACGAAACAACTCTTGCTGACATTCAAGTGCATATTCAACATGCACATGAAACGATTGAATTCCTTCAAATGGAGTTGCAACTGTAGAGAAATGAGTTGCAAGAGAAACGTGTTGTTTCCACGTCTTTAACCAATCCAGAGACCACTGATCATTCGACTTCATTCATCCAACCAGCTTCAAGTGTTGAAGTTGTTCCAGTTCAACTTTCTTCCAAACCCGTCATCAAGCCATGGGAAGAAATTCAAAGTAATCGAAATCGACGCGGCTTAGGATATATCAAAGATAACGAAAACTTACATATCCCTGATTATTCAAAGCCCATTAAATTCGTTAGCGCCGAATTACTTGAACAAATCACCTCAGCAAGTTATTAACAACTTGCAGACCAATGCACACAAACTGAATTTGCAGACAAACAAAAATGCACACAAAATCAAGTTGCAGACAAACTGAAATGTTCTTATTGTCAAAGAACTAGTCATCTAGAAAATCAATGTTTTGATCTCCATCCTTGTAGACATTGCGGCAAGTCAAATCATACATCATAGAAATGCTGCAACCAACGACAGGAAACCAGATTGAAGATAAATTATTCATGGATTGATCCCTGGGTATGGTCATCCACAGCCAGAAGATTGCACAAGTTTTACAATCGGATTCACTCACACATATTGCATCCAACAGTCAAATGACGATGGTACTCTCGTGCAGTTAAACAGGGGAGTACACTAGTGAAATACTCCTCCACCTAGAGGGGGGAGTTTAGATATGATTTGGAGAAGATTGCCTCTCCTTTCAGTTGAAAAAGGGGGGAAAATGTCAATGAAATTGACAAGTGGTTGTCAGACTGAAAATTTTGACAACATTAACGAAGCAACCAATGGGAATCTTCATCAGTTAGTGGGCAATCATCATCAGCAAATACACTAGTGGGCATTCATCAAATTGTGTTAGTGGACACCAGATGTTGTTTTCAAGAAAATGATAGTTGGATCCTTTTTGTGGCTTGGCACATAATGGAGTTGTCAAGCAACATTCAGAGATGAATCAGTCATGCAGCTAACTCATGGCCTCTTCATATTGTAGTTTCTTCAACATCTAGCTTTGGTGGTTTTCAGGCAAATGTTTTTTGAGGATCAACTTGAGAACTTGGAAGATGTTTCCTTGTTCATTTTGGATTTATCATTGAGAGGGGGAATGTTAGCCTCACTCTCTTAAAAATCAATAATAAATCCAATTATTAAATTAAATAAATATGTTAAACACACATGGGGAGCAAGAGAGATATAAAAGATAAAGCATGCAATACATTTTTTATTCACAAATGATGTATATTTATGGTACATTATGTGACCGTTGGGATTCACATCCCAAGGTCTCTTGGACTGCTTTTGTCCATTCGACTTCAACACTAACCCATTTAGGATTAGGTGTCCAACATTCCCCCCCTTAATCTGAAGGGTTATGTATGATTCCAAGAAGAGAGCTGTAATACAAAATGTGCAAAAATGCATGGCAGCACTAGGCTGAATGTGCTCTCTGAAATGTTGGTATAAAGGGTGGTGGTTTAAGGATGGCCACCAACATTGGAACGCTTAGTGCAGTTCCCGGAACTCTTCCAAAACTGGCAAGAAGCTGGAGTCTCAACCTGAAAAGGGAAGGCTCAATCTGTGATGGTTTAAGGATGACCAACAACTCTGGAATGCTTAGTGCAATTCCTGGAACTCTTCCAAAGCTGGCAAGGAGCTGGAGTCTTCTGCTAGAGGAAGTGTTCTCAATTTTGTTCCCGGAACTCTTCCAAAACTGGCAAGAAGCTGAAGTCTTCTGCTAGAGGAAGTGTCCCAGATTTCCCACTGAAGGCATGTTCACGGGCATCTTTGTCTCTGGCTACAACTATGAAACTGGTGTGGCTAGTTGTGGCTCAGGCTCGCTTGATGTGACTTTGAAGCTTGTAGATGACCATCATTCCCCCCCCTGTCAAATACAAGGTGAGATGATGGGGAAAACTCAACTGCAAGACTGTTTAATACTCTGGAACAAGTTCTGACATGTGTTTGGAATATCTTCTTGGCTGTTGATGCCCATTGCCAAGAAGCGATCCATCCTAGATGAATCTTTTTTCTTGCAGGACGTTTGTTTCTGAGGCATCTGTTTGAAGAATGACTGGTTTTATGACAGTGCTTACATGGATGAAGATCAAAACAGTGATCTTTCAGATGGCCAACTCGATCACAGTGTTGGCATTTCACGATCTGTTGTTGTTGTTGTTGCTGTGGAAGAGGGGCAGAATCTGGAACAACTGGAGGTGAACTGTCATGAGAAGCAGGTGAACTATCATGTATGAATCCAACACTTTGAAACTAAATGGGCTTTGAGTAGTCTGGAATATGAAAGGACAAGTCCTTGTCATATCCAAGACCGGTTCTGTGCTTGTTGTGGACAAGTTGTTCCCAAGCTCTGATGATGGGCTTGGGAAGTGCAGACTGAGTTTCTGCATCTGCATGTACAACTGCTGCTTTATTTGAATGAACTGTAACATTATTGACTTGCTGCTGATGGGTGGTTGTCTCAATGTTCTGAACAAAAACAGGTTCAGAATTGTGTCTATTTTGATGTAGCTCTTCTTGCTGTAGCTGTGATTCAAGCTGCAAAAAATCGATCTTTTCTTGTGCATTTTGCAAATAAGTTTGAATATCGGTGAGAAAATCCTTGCCGATTTTGACTGTATTATTCATAGCAGAGAGTATAAGATTGTCCACTAACTCTAATATTGCACTAATTGGAGCCATTTTTAATCCTAAAAAAATAGTAAAACAATGAGGAAAAGATGGACACCAATTGCTCTTTTATACTTCAAATCAATCAACTTGCAATAGATTCAGCACACAAAGAATGGTGATATCTGGAAAACAGACTCCTCACTCAAAAAATGAATTTTCTTCAATTCACCTGAGAATTTAACTTCCAACAAAGCTACAAGCAATTTAGGCCTCAAAAAGATATTTTCCTGTACCAGCCTTGAATCCAGGGGAACTTGTCCTGGCAACACTTCAATAAAAATCTTTGATATGAACAACCTTTAAGAAGATACACTAATTCGATCTATAATACCACGAAACTTGCTAATTAGGAATCAAATCAATACATATCTTCCTGTGATCTGTATACCTTCTTCGGCGCTACCAAACCATTTCACTGTTCTGCAAACTAGACAAGTCGCTCTCTATTGCTGAAGAGCAGCTTTCATTTTCCGCTGAACGGGAGGAACTCCACGCTTTTACCCAAATCGCAATTGCTGGCAAATTCACACTTTCCCTTTTATATGCAGAAGCTATTTTTCAGATTAAAACCATTTCACAATCAATTAATCTCTGTATATGAGAGTTTCCTCCTTCATGGCAAATTTAGAAATTCTGAAATCTTCAATCAAATCCAATGACTCAATTCATGCATATATGACTTGAACCCATGAAACAATGCGCCCACCAGACACCTTGAATTCACATTCATATAACCCAATACAGCAATGGTCCCACAACGAACCAAACAACGTATGAATTCAACATTAATTGAATTTGATTAGAAGTTTATACAGCACACAGTGAAAACCAGAGTCACTATTGAAGCCGGTTGCCGAGTAAATGAGGATAGTGGTTTATGTGAAGTCCACGATTTCAAAACCTGCAGTTGGACTTTTGTCTACATGGATATATATAACCATCACAGTTTTACAAAATCCTTTCAAAACACTTCCACACTATTGCAAAACAGAATTGTTTAAATATACAGAAAGGCAAACTGAAGTCGTTAGGTGTCCAACAATACCACCAAATTTAATGTAATACCACCCACCAATGACATTGCATCGAGCGAGGGACGGTGACTCCCAAGGATTCTTCGACGAATTTGAACCAGTGCAAACTATGCAGTAATGAAATACAAATGTTCAACAGTGAGATGACTAGCGTGTGCCGTCAAGCTCACGTTGTTCACCGAGTCTTTAAAGGTCCTCAACCCTTACTAGAGGATGTGTGCACAATTATTTAACAATAAAAAATTGTGATTCCCAAATTTTGAAGGTGGCAGTGAGATGCGCAACAGTTATAATGATGCTAAGATGATGATATTGGTCTCAAGAGAATTTCTGAGAAATTATAATGAACATCACATGCTTTGAAATGAATAGAAGTGTACCTTAAATAAACCAATAACGTCATCAAACACAAGATATTCAAGATTGCTTGAGCGGCTTGAGGACATTCAACGCACAGTCATTCAAATGAGAGTGATTCCACGCATTTTCAGTAATTGAAAGCTTCTAACAGTCCCTCTCTGTCTGCCATGAATTTTAAAGATCATCTCAACAGGTCTAAAATTACAATTAGTGCCTATCTTAGGCCTTCTGTACCGACTCTACTCTTTGAATAGTTCCAAGGCCAAAGTGGCCACCTTTATTTCTTTTTCTCCCCTGCTTGTAATGATTCCTGGTTCTCACATTGACAATACAGTATGCTCACGTCTTCTGGAAGGAATAATGAGACCATCTGTAACTGGGTTGCGAAGATTGGGCGATTGAGTGAGCTGAGGAAGATGAGTATGAGATCAAATCGATTCAATGGAACCATTCCTGAATCGCTAACCAAATGCCGGCATCTGTGAGGGTTTGAACCACGTGGAGTCGGGCCATCCTTCGGAAATATTTTCTCACGCTCTATAAATCTCGCTGCCAACAATGATCAGTGTTTTCAACTTCACGTAGCTTGCTTAGCAACCACACTGACGCTGTGGATGGGGGCTTTTGCTTTTGCTGTTCACACATGTATAATGAAGCCGTGGGGTATGGGAGCGGTCGTAGTTGCAAAACAGAGCAATAAAATGATGGATTAAGCCTTACGGAGGCTGTTCTCCCTCTTCATGCTGCAAATTCACAATGTTGTTGGAAGAGGCAGAGGAAACCTATTCGCAAATTCATGATGGATTGAATGCAGATTATGATGGACCTCGAGCTGCATAGCCCATTTCATCGACAAGCAACGCGCATCGAATGAAACCGTTTCAAAATTAGTGAGGACTGTGTATGAGGAGCGCCAAGCTAGGAGTCGACTGTATTCTTGGATGGGAGGTAGCGTCAGAGCTGCCAGGCTAGGGTACACAACGAATATATTAAACCATGACTGAAATTTTGCAGGGATATGACAGACATGTCAGCCTGCAGAACATAAGCAGAATATGAGCCGAATATGTAGGATGGAGTTACAATAATTGTGGTAGACAGAGTGGTGCAACATCAATAATGGCAAAAACAGTTATAGAGAGCGCACAGAGCGTATCTTGGACAGTGCTGGTTAGGCAGAGACCAAAAATAGAGACCTGCGGAGTCAGGAATGTCGGGGATGGCAGAGCCAAAGCGCCAAGACTTTTAACGCACACATTTTGGTATTCATTCAACGCACCAAAAATTATACATATGCCAACACAAATAAATAACGAATTCAACACCAGCGCATGAATTAATCAACCAACGATATCACCGAGAGTTCACGACCCACATAACATTAATGGTCAATGCATAGCTTTGGTGAGAGACATAACAAAAAGCCACAAGCAAACAGTGACTCAAATATTAGCAGGACCAGGATTCGCCTGCTCTGATACCATGTTAAACACACATGGACAGCAAGAGAGATATGAAAGATAAAACATGCAATACAATTTTTATTGGACAAAAGATAATACACTCTATGTACTTATGTGACCGTTGGGATTCACATCCCAAGGTCTCTTGGACTCCTTTTGTCCATTCGGCTTCCACACTAACCCATTGAGGATTAGGTGTCCAACAATAATAAATAAAAATAAATTAACTAATGGTTAGTTAGTTAATAATGAAAAGGCATGTCTTAGAGACATGCCTGTTTGTGAAAGGGTACTTACCTGGCTATATATACAGGACCCTCATTCTCATTTGTACTCATCTTATCATCAATTCTTTTATATAATATACCATTTACACTTACTGTCCTACAATGGATGTATTTGTCTACGAAGTATTTTAAATATTTCTGCTGCGTATACGACTTTTGGTCGTTACATTGGTATCAAAGGTACGAGGCACATCTAATCTTGCCTTTGGCCATCAACCTATTGTCAATCTTGTTGTCGTCGTGATTTCAGCATTTCGCTACACAAGTCTTGGAGACTTTCCATTCCATTGGTTTCATCATTCAAGGCTTTAGCCATTAAACAAAAACAAAAAAAAGGAGGAAAAGAACACTGGAATAGTTAAAGAAAAAAATAAAATTAAAAGAAGTACATATAAAATATTAAAAAAAGATTTAATAAATTAAAAATAAAATATAGTCCGATGTAAATTTTGAAGGAGAACATTCATATATATAAAAAAGTTCTACATTATTGATGAAAAAGTGCATGACAAAGTTAAGAGGGAATCTTTCCAAATATATTTAAAACTATACGTAAGAAAGAGGAGTAAATAATATTATCTTGATACTTCATTAAGTGGTTGACAAGCCCGTGGTTTTAGAAACCCATGGTAATTGCCCATGGTATTTAAAAAGTAAAAAAAAAACAAAAGGAATACAAAATCTCCTTATGTGAATGGTAAGTTTTACTTTTATGTGGAAAACATTAACGGAGGTTTTAGAAACCAACCCATGGTAATTGCCCATGGTATTTTAAAAGTAAAAGAAAAACAAAAGGAATACAAAATCTCTTTATGTGAATGGTAAGTTTTACTTTTTATGTGGAAAACGTTAACGAAGGTTTTAGAAACCAACCCATGGTGATTGCCCATGGTATGTTAAAAGTAAAAGAAAAACAAAAGGAATACAAAATCTCTTTATGTGAATGGTAAGTTTACTTTTTACATGGAGAACATTAACAGAGTCAAAAGTACATAAGTGAACACATATTTTATAATATACACCAAAGGTGAATAGCCACGTTTCACCAGGGTTGTAACTTTTCAAAAAGAAAAAAAAAATATTATAAATAAAACATATATAAAGAGAAGTATTATATTAT